>VXBI01013213.1:1527526-1725453 GCA_013397375.1 Toxostoma redivivum | reverse complement strand
AAAAAAAAAAAAAAAAAAAAAAGCAGTGGCAAATGGTGCAGGTTTAAAATGAATTAATGTCAACTGCAAAAAGCAATGTCTAAGACAAACAGAAGCTGACTGTTCTTGACCTTTAGTTAATATTGATAGTTTATCACTGGAGAACTCATTGATTTATTTTTTCACTTCATATCTGATTATCACTTCAAAATAGGACTGAATATTTTAAAACAGCTCCACCGCTGTGTTTTAAAGCAGTTCACGCTATTCCGGATCCCATCTAAACGTTTCTTTATTTCCAAATGCTGCTTTTCAAAGAGGTGAGCCCTGGGCAGAAGCCCCCAAGGTGATGGGTTGTTTCCTCTTGCAGAGATGCATGTCGTGAAGAGCTGCCTCTGCCCGCCGGCTTTGTTCTTGGGGATCCACGGAGCAGGAGGAGTATTGAAATATCCAGGAATCCTGTTCCCAGAGAGCTGACAGCCAGACCTGAGGGACAGTGTGAAGTGCATACCTGGTATGTCTAATTTTAGGCCTGCCAGCCCTGACAGTAGTTCTGGAAAAAAAAAAAAAATCTATACTAATTTCTCAGTGACATACCACTGTAAACGGCAGCATTTTTCATTCTGCTACCAAAATGTTCTTTTTTTTTTTTTTTCCCCCAGTATTATTTAAAGGAACTGTCAAGCCTTTAGCATTTAACAAGTATTTTTAAACTGTGTTTTTCAGTGTAAACCTGCCATGTATTCAAGGTATTGTTGCATGAAAAAGCATAAATTAAAGTATTATATTAGAAAAGAAATCAACGTTAGACATAAAACTAACTTCATTTTATTGCTTAATACTAATATTGTTCCCCATGGGAGAAGCATTGCAGTTTGATGGGTTCTGGGGGCCCTGTGTGGGCTGGTGTAAGTCAGGAATCCCCTATGAATTTTGATGAAGCTCTGCAATTTTACATCAGCTCAGGATTTTCGACCGCAGGTTCAGCGTGTACACTGTGTTGAAATAAAGGTGCAGTCATTTTAAATATAATTGAGTAGGCTCATAAGAGGTTCCACTTAGAAGGTAAATTATGGTAACAAGTCAAGAGTGTACTCTGTGTAGTTTTCATTTCAAGTGTATGGTCTTCTGTATTCACTTAACTAGACACACAAATCTAAGCAGACAGATGAGATAGAGGCAATCAAAGAGAAAAGCTTTATTTGGAGCTTATGGGAGTATTGAAGTTTTATTTTGTAGTGTTTCCCCATGAGGCAATTTCAGAAGACTGAAGTGATGGATCACAAACAGTTTAATATGTGAATTGCTGGCTGTTGATCAACAGAATTTTGGACTCCTCCCTGTATAATTCAGAAAATCTTCTCCCCAGTTAGAATATTTAGCAAAAGTAATGGGGAAGAAATTGCCCTGAAGATTTTGTAGTGTGCTCTCTGTCTCAGTCAGGAGGAACTGAGTGGTGTTTGTGCCTTTCATGCCTGTGGATGTATAAATAATGCCATACAATGCTTTGGGTCTTGTTCTTTCCAGACAGCAGTTTTTACTTCAGGGAATGATGAAGGTCTAGAAAAACATTCTCTTAATATGAGAGAAGTGGCAAAGGAAACATTGCAGGGCATCAGTGTAATGGCTTGTGTTAACAACGTGGAATCATTTAATGCATGTGCTGTGTTACACTTTTATAGATTTCAAGTGCTGCTACACAGTTTTGAGTCCACAACAGCTCCTTTTTTAGCACTCACCTTTGTGTCAATTAATGTTTTCACACACTTCAGGTGACTTGGAGGCCAGTTGTGTCAATGTGTGCATATAAAGGTAACTTTGATCACTTCAACATGACTTACCTGCAAGTACAAGCATTTGAAGGAGATAGGCTCTTAAACAAAATCAGTAGCCCCAACCTCCTCTAGACATTTCCTTACTAGACCTTTTATACCATCCAGTATTTTTATTTATTTTAGCACATATAAAATAGCTCATTCTCACAATGAATAAAATCTATAAATAATTTTATTTTTACTTATATTTCCTTCTGCAGATTGACTAGTGTCCTGACTTTTTTTTTCTTTTTAAAAATTCTTCTTATTTTTTTTCTAGCTTCAGAAACTGAAAACACATAACCATTGAATATGGCATATCTGACTGACTTATCCTGTAAATTTCTAGCATGAGTGATATGGAAATTAACTGAACTGATAGCGCTGTGTAGCGACACAAACAACAATCAGCTTGTGTTTAGAAACACAGAATTGTTAAGGTTGGAAAAGACCTCTGAGACCATAAATTCCAACCATTGACCCAGCATTGCCATGTCCACCACTAACCCATGTCCCCAAGTGCCCCATCCTATTGTCCCAATGCATACTGATTAATTTCTGGTACTTGGCACAGAAATTAAAAAGTGGGTGGAGGAAATGAGGGGGGATTTCTACTGAAGGAAAAAACGTCTAAAGGAAGGATGTAATCAGTAGATTCCTATACTCACAAAACTTCAGGGATGCTAAGGTGATGCATCATCTTACTTTTGATTGAGGAAGTAACTAGAAATAAAGCCGGCAGTAGCAGAAAAANTATTTATGCACATATGTTGCCTCTCCCTTCCTGAGTCACCTGTTGATAGCACCTTTCTTCTACCACCAAGAGAGAAGATGTGTCAAGGACACATCAGAGTCAATGCTGCAGGCCTGCTGTGCTGTATGTGATGCTTTCCAGTTGGCTCTGGGTGTTTCTTTTTTACTCTGGAACATCTGAGCTAATTCCTGTCTCCATGAGGCTGGAAGATGTTTTGCAAAGGGGCACTGGAGAGGTTATTTTACTCTGCCAATAAGGGTGTCTTTTGGTTTGCAGAGGTTTGTGAACAAAACCCAAACCAAATCACAACTCTTCGCTTAAATTTGTAACTGGTCACATTTCCAAAGCTGGGGATTTTACAGCATTCAAAAATCTCCAGTACAAAAGACAAGTGGAAAGGTTTGTGTAGCTTGAAGTCAGAGCTATTCAAATGCAGAAAATCTGTGTGAAAACATGTACATTAGTTTACAGCTATACAAACCAGTCCTTGCTTTGAATGCTCCATAGACTGCAATTTCTCTATTTTTTAGCTTTGAGCTCTGCTGAATTGGAAGCTTCTAATAATGCAGGCGAGTTGGGTGCAATTTCTTTGGAAATATTTCACATTACTCTGTGTCCGATTCTACTTGTGTGTCTCTAAATAAGAGGACACCCATCAGCGTCCAGAATTTATCACAGAAATTCAGAGGTAGACAGCTAAAGTGTGAGTTTACACAAGGAAAAGACTGGGTATTCTTGATTACAGCCTGTATTCCAGGTTTTTGTGCTAGCAGAAGGGGTTATCACCAATTTCATCTATAGCTGCTGGGCACTGCCCCATAGCAGAGCTGACCTTGCCTGGAAAGGCTGTGAATACCCTCACCAGCAATTCAGCAGGCTTTAAATCGTCAGTGGAATAACTTCAGAGGAAAAACTGGTGGAAGTAGGATCAGAATGAGCAGCTACTGCCTATATAAATAAATAAACTTCTACCCCTTGCAGAAATGTAACAGACCTAAAAAAATCCCTTCCCTGTACAGCTCCCCCATGTTTCTCGGTGTGCGCATACCTGAGTCATTCACAGAGATCCTTATGTGAGTCCTTTGCTGCACTAAAATCTACTTTCTTGGAAAATGTAGAACAAATACTCAGGCTGTGATCTCATTCCTACCAGTGCCGGAGACAGGGGTCCCAGGGGCTTCACTGCAGATTAGATCCCCTGGAAAGAGACAGAGAGCCAGAACGGATCCGACCTCTCTGCTGTTCCTGGGAGCGAGCTCCTATTCTTCCGTGCCCTCCCTGCCTTGCCTCTGACAACTTTTCCAGTAAGATTTTCCCTGCTGTGTGTGCTGTCTCGTCCTTTACCCTCCCACCCTCCAGAAGAATTTCAGGACAGGTATTGAACAGACAGAGCCTCTGTTAGCTGCCTGGCAGTGGCTATTCCCATTCCCTGGGTCCTGTAGGTTATTTTCCGAAGAAGTGTGTTTTGGTTTAATTCTGTTTTTCTCAGCCTCTGTTCTCATAACTCCATCCTGTTGCTCTTTTGATCAGTTATACATCAGCTGTAACATAACTCTGTGATTTCATTTTGGTGCCGCTTACTTCATCCAAGAAGGAACTCGCTCTTCAAAGAAAACTTTTATTTCATTGTCTGCCATATATGCAAGTATCCCCTAAGGATCGGGTTATTTATTATTTCGCTCCCCCTCTTTGCTTTCCCTGTTCCTCTCCAAAAGACTAACAGACACTAATCTCCTTTCATCAGGTTCCCTTCTTCCTAATTTTTTTTCTTTTTGCACAAAATGCTCGCCACTACCTTTAGCACCTTATTGTGTCTGGAGTGATAATTACTTTCAGTTGCCGCAGCTGGTGCATGGGGAGGCGTGCGGGCCCTGTAAATTGGGAATGGGCAACCTGGGTGGGATTGTAGGAAAACACAGAGTTCTGCAAAACCAGAGAACACAACTAGAACAGGGATACTTTTGTTTTTCTAATGTTTTTCTATTTTTTTTTCCACTGAATTCATGTTTGAGATGTATTTCTATTGAGTGACCTCCATGACAATTTGTGGTTCCTTTGTTAGAGGAAAGGACCAGCTGATGCACGTGACAGAAAATAAGAAAAATGTGAGTTGGTACCTGACAGACTTAGCTAAATCTCACATTTGGAAACAACACACAGACACATATCTGGATAGGGGGACACATGGGTCTGTCAACAATTTTTAAGATCCTCTGAAACATTATTAATTCTTATTTTAATGTATACAGTATTTCTCTGAACTCACAGAGTCTTGATTCAATCTTTTACTTTTTTTTTTAAGTGTAGGATTGAGAATGAAATTTGGGTTTATCATGAAAGTGAACATGAAGGCTGGGTTATAACCTTTCAAAAATAGGAAGATTTCCCAAGCTATATTTCCCCTTTCCTTCTTTAGTTATTATATAAGTAGTAGGCAGAAATTATAAACAGTATTATTAGTGTATTTTTTTATGTAGTTTGCCTGTTTCAGTCCCTCACAGCATACTGAGATGCTTTATACTCCTACTAACCATAAGGAAATTGGCACACACTGTTCACTACATAAAATTAGGTTTTTATGAGACTAGTTTATACATGTTTTCTTAGATTTCCTAAAGTAAGTGCTGCTAACTTATTTAGTATACAATCTGAGATGCTTTTAATAAAAGGTTTGCCATAATCAGCCCTGCTCTGGGCGTGCTGGTTTGAGCCCCTATGTTTTGTCTGCTCTCTGCTCTCCCATTCTGTGTTGGAGGCTGGTGGATATTTCCCATGCCTACCTAAGGTTAGGAATAAGGTTCAGGTTTGGGATCCTTTGCAACTTTCAGACAGGTGAACAAAAAGCGTGACTAATCTGTGAGTCCCTCTTCTGTTCCCAAGCTTAGTTAGGTTAGACTTAGGGTTGGGGTCAGAAGTGCTCGGTGTCACATGCTGGAGAATGTCCCAGTTTCTGGGGGGGAATCCTGGTCTCCTCTGCTTTCAGCAGGAGTGAGGCTGTGCAGTAGAAAAAAACAGGGAGACAGCAGCTCAGATGAGTATGGGACTTTGCAAATTCCTGGAGATAAAACAAGAGCAAAGTATCACGAGCTTTGAAGGAATTATTCTTTTTGATTTGCAGGCAGGGCTGCATTCTCAGTGATCTCTGAGACAGGGTCTGGGGCTGGGTTAAGGTTATGGTTGGGATTAGAAAGAGTTAAGGCTTTTAAATGTGACAAACTGGGATATTTCACTACTTCCAGAAAAGTAAATTGAAAAAAAGTATCAATATCTTCAAATTTTTTATTCATTATTTTGGGTACCTGGGTGTATTTTGACTAAGAGTTACTATCCCAGTTGCATGAAGTATGCAGAGGATGGTACAGTCAGAATAATGGGGTACCCACATTCCAGAGGATAAACTGAATCAGTATCTTCAAATCATCCCTTATTTATGGGCCATTTGCACCAGGAGTGAAAAATTAATTGTTTTGGTATCATGGCATGCTAAACTCCTTAGGAGTATTGGGTGAGGCTGTAAGAAATGATGCTAATTCCAGGACTGAGCTGTGGCTGCTCCAAGATCACAAATGGAGGCAATTTCTATTTCATGTCATTTGAAAAATATAAATAGGGTTTCTTTTCAGTGTGGTCAGAAAACCTGCCTCCCTGAGCTGTAGGGTGACTGCTGGCTTTCTACCTGTATTTGAGGAAAAAAATTCCTTTTTCTAGGTGATAATTTTACACAGAGTGCTATCTTTACTGATTTGGCCCCTTGTGAAGAGTTCTCTAGCTGACAAATTCTTACAGTGTTTCAAGATTTCATCACTACATTTACACAAATCCCAAGTTCAAGTGTCATTTTCAGAGTAGCAATGACATAGACTTTTTTCTTTCTTCCGGGGATAAAAGCATTCACCCTTTTTCTTGTAGCAAGTTGCTCTATTATAATTCCCAAATAGGTATTGCAGTTCTGAGTTACAGTCAAAATCTTTGCTGGAGTCGAACAAGAATCCCAGGCACTTGACCAAAGCAGTATTTCAAGAATATATTGTATTTATTTGAAAGACGATAATGCAATGCGGTCATCGTTTGCTTCACTACAGGTATAAATCCTCTAAAACCATTGCAGATGTGGCAGGGATATTGCAACCCATTAACCTAACAGAATGTAACTGTTTTTCTCTTGCAAGGCTTGTCTGACTCAGTCTTTTTCTTTTTTTGCTGCGAGCGTGGTTGTATCTGTTGGCTCTGTGTGTGTACATTGTGGCGTTGAGTTCCGCTGTCTAGACCACCTCCCTGTGAATTAATACTGAAATGGAGTGGCTTAAATCCCCACACCTTCCCTCCTTGCCCCTCTGTGTGCACATTAAACTCAGCCAGCTGAGATCTTACTCAGAGTCTGGCACTTTTGTGCTGCCGCCCGCTTGAATGGGTATTTTTCAAGTGTTTGTGTATATGTCAGTTTGTGTATGAATGGTAGGGTCTGTCCCTAAAAAAATAAAATTTAAAAAAAATTAAAAATCACTATTTATTATGGCATTTTAGTGTGTATTTAAGATTCCTCCTTGTTGCTGGGTTTGTGTCCAAAATGGAATTACTAGTCTGCATCTTTGCTGATTGTGAATATGTCCACGAGGCTGAATTTCAGATGTACCCATTTATGAATCTGGCGTATATGCTGAATGCAGCATTTTGTGCAGGTCACGTGTTGTATACAAAACATCTGATAAAATGCTGCTCACAGTCTTACAGATCTTAGAAATCCTTTCCATATGTCTAATCTTAAATCCTTTCCATATGTCTCCATCTATACATGAGCACCAATTAGTCAATTAATCTGCCACCTATATTTAATTAGATAATAAAGAAGAACTTTTTGAAGTTAAATCTTATTTCATTTTTCCAGGAATCAAAAATGACAACTAGTAGCAGCAACAAATTACAAGATAAATTTCCTAATCCACTCAGTGAATACATTAATATTACAGTATTTGCTGAGTTAAAACAAGTCCAACATTCAATATTCCCCTTTGCAAACAAAATACATTTGCATGAATCCAAATAATTATTTTTTTTTTTTGCTCAAAAACGGCTCTTGTGTAGCAGTCCTGGAACAATTGCAAGACATTTTGACTCTTTAGTGTCCTTAGAAATTAACCCTGTGTTAATGAAAGTTCATAAGCAAGAATCCCTGTGCAATGGAAATCCTGCCATGGCCCCCCCAGGGCACCTCTCCAGCCGCTGAGCCGTGCTCAGCACGCAGGGCAGCCAGAGCAGGGGCCAAGGTGCTGCCTCAGTGTGTCCATCTCCATTGAACCTGTCTCATTAGCATGCCTCTGGGCTCCCCGAAGACATTCCATTTCATCTGAAAGCAAAATATAACAGAAACTGCATGTTTCTGGGTTTGCTGCTGGCAGCTGTTACCTTTCCGCGGGGAAAAAAAAAAAAATTAAAAATTCCTCTGCCAGGTCCAGACCCAGAATAAATGAAAATAGCTACGCTGAAGCCCACAGAGCAATATCACTTTGCACCTAGGGAAGGTTTGCCCCATGTATTTTTTACTTCAACTGCAAATAATATCAATGTAGAGGCATTAGTATTTTTAAAAGGTGAAAGGGATGTTATTTGCCTTTTTCTCATAGTGGTACAAGAAAATTACTTTTTTTTTTCTTTTTCTCCACAAGAAAATAGTTTTCTAATAATAACTCAGTATTAAGTGTCAGGTAGTTGCTTCATGATTTTCTGTGCTTTATTGCAGTCAGCTATTGGGAACGGGGTCAGATTTCCAACTCACTGCAGAAGAGCTGCTTTCACTGGGTTGAACATTGTTGTTTTCTGTCAATGAATTATAAGTTTCTTTGAAGACTGATCACTTCCTTTTGTGGGGATACTTGAGGAACACACAACTTTCTTTTTTGGTACCTGAAGGCTTGTTTGTAAGCGGAGAGATGACAGAATTTGGAAAGCGACTTTTTTCTCTGGATTTTTTTTCTCTGAATTCAGAGTGAGCCGAACATAAAAAATATTAGAGGATCTTATGCTTTCACCTTGTGTCATAAAAGAAATTACAACATGTTCTATTTTATGTGTATTAAAAAAAAAAACCTAAAATTAACTGTCCTTGAACAGGTTGGTTTTTTTTTATAGGGACCTGAATATGGAGAAAATCCCTCTAACTCTCAAACAACTAATATGGAAAGAAAGCTATTCCTCTGGCAAGTTTTTCAAAGTGAAAAGGAGAATTTAATTGATTCATATCCAAACGTTTAGATCATGCTTTGATGCAGTAGTGGAAGTAGTTTATCTGAATCCTTCTATTTAGACAGATGAAATCATAACAGAATATGTATTTTATAAGTGAGAGAAAAGAAGGAACAGGAAGGGAAAATGCAACCAATATTCCCAACTAGAAAATGTACTTTAAGACTTATCACAGTGGATTTTCATGCATGTACTCTATTAGAGTTACTAACTTGAGGAGGGCTCCTTGTGATAGTAAAATAAAGAACCAAGGTTTTTTAGGATGTGGGCCTTAGAGATTTCAAAGTTGAGCAAAAGAGATTAGGATTCTATTTTTTTTTATCCTGCTCCTAGTTTTTCGTATTTATGTATTAAGCTGCTTGTATTAAGCTCTTTGCTAAGTAGTATTTCTGATCTATGCTGCAATTTGTCATGACATTTCTCTAGGCAGCTATTATAAAGATGTCTGCTTCCTTTTTTTCTTAAACAAGAAAGTAGACTGCAAATAAGTCACTTGATTTTTAAATTACTAGCAATTAAGAGAATGGAGTGTCAGGGTCCAGAAAATTGATAGCTGAATTCTGATCTTGGATCTGGAAAATACTGAGCCATAAAATATTCATACACAGACACACAGGAGAAAAAAAAAAAAAAAAAAAAAGCTGATGTTATGTTCATCTGACCAACATATGTTGTTTGTGAGTGTCACTGGAGTTCCAGTTTTTAGAATATGGGGAAAAAGATAATTTGAGTGAAACAGGCAAGCAAGTGCATGATCTGATGATCACCTAAACAGGTTTTAATTTAGAAACTGTTGCTACTGAAGCTGCTTTCCAAGTCTATTCAGTACAAGTCAGCGAAACTCACACTGACTCCGGCAGATCTCGTGGTTTTTTGCCAGTCTTTTCTAGCAGCTTGTCTGTTCTGCGTCCAGCCCGGGGAGAAACTGCACCTGCCCGCCTGGGTCCTTCGCTGTTCCCTTGCCACGGGAGCTCTTTCCAGGGAGCGATGCCTTTCTCCTTCTCTGTGCTGCCCCCAGCCCGGCGCTGGATTTCCCCGGAGCCATCGGGGATTTTGGGAGCGGGGCCGGTGATTCCCCCCGGAGCCATCCGGGATTTTGGGAGCGGGGCCGGTGCCCCCGCCCGGTCCTGCCCTGCCACCATCGCCTGCTCCGCCGTGCCTTTGGGAATCAGCATCCTCCACACCTGGCCAGGGGTCTGCTGTGAGCTCAGCTCCTCTGCCACCAGCTCAGAGCATCTCCCGAGCTGCAGAGCCGCGGTGTCCCCAAAAGCAGCGGCCCCCAAAAGGGACAGGGGCTGGCTGGTCCCCGAAAGCAGCGGGGAGAGGGAGAGGAGGGTTCAACTCACAGGTCGCTGTGAATTTTTTAAAAAGATGGTGAGAATCGTCCCAAGGTGACAAACATTTCTGAGGTTTTATTAAAAGTCTGATTGTACCTTTCAGCTTCTTGTAAAAGGGAAAATGAAACAGTGAAACCCTGTCATATTAATGTTTGTTATGAGTTTGATCGAGTCTACTGAATTTCCAGAACTTCACTACCAATTTCAACAGCCTGTGGGTCAGCACCCATCACCTTTATTTTCTCTACCTGAGCTCTTTTATCTTTACCTTTATTTTTATTTTGCCTTTAATTTTTTTCTTTTATTTGAAGTCTCACCTTTTAATCTGTTTCCTCTGTGGAACATCTATATATCTTCATGACTTCTATAATGACTTACTTTTTAAGAGTAAGTCAAAAAGGTGATAATTTCCATACACACATTTCATTTAAATCGAAACTAAAAGGAGATTTACTAGCTCCTACCCCGGTTTCAGCTGTAGTTTGGGGATTTTTCTGTACAGCAATATGTTGCCTGTGAAGGCTGCAACCCCCTCTTCCAGTTATTTGAACTTGACGTGATGTCCAGAGAGTGAATTCTCAAAAAGAAAAAAAAAAAATTTAAAAGGGGCATGGTGGGGGGAGTAGTATAGGTTTTGTAAAATATACTTTTTCACCTTTAGGTGTCATAAAATTTTTTTTCAAAGCTTTGAACTGCATTGTTTCACTAAGGAAAAGTCCATAGCTGAATTTATAATTAAGAGCTGCTGATTTACATTGCATTTAGCAAGATGCTGGGCAAGCTTTACCCAGCCCTGCTGGATCTGGGGTTGAGCCTTTGGAATGAAGCTGATCAGGGCTGGAGCAACACAAAACTCTGTGGCCTGTAAATTGCTATCATTAACAAACTTTCCTTGTTTTATCTCCTCTCTCAGTAGCCAGCCCACAGTTTCCTTTCTTCACAAATGAATTGTGCCACAGTCCTGCACTAAATACGAGGTGGGGGATCTTTACTTCCTGAAATATTAATGGAGCTGAATTTTTTTTCTGTGAGACAGACTGGATTTTTCAGTGGGTTTTTTTCCCCCTCCATCTAACAAAGGTCCCTTCTTGTCAGTCAGTTTTGTAAAAGCAGAGGAAGCACCGAACACATTAGAAACCAAGATATGAGAGAACCCAACAAAAAAACCTTCTTTAAAAAAATACTTTTGAACTTCAGAGAGGACGCAGCGCTTGCTTTGCTGTGAACACAGGGTTGGAGAGTTTTTTCTTTTTAACAGACATGTGTAGCGCATTTGTTTCAGTTTTATATCTGCTGTCATAATATGATGGTTTTATTCAGGTTTTAAACATGCTTCGACTAGAAACCCTACATCTTTAAATTAGGCAACCCTGGTGCCTTTGCGATTTCCCTAGCTGCACTCTCTCACCTTACCCAGGTGCATGTTAAATCAGTATTAATGACAATATCATCCTTCTGCAGTCATCTCCTGCCTGCAATTTGGTTTTAATTACCCACCACGTTGTCTTTCCCCCTCACTGACAGCCATTAAATAGGGAATGACACCAGAGCTGTGCTGGTGTCGAATAGACACTTCACCAGGGTGGTTGGTTCTTTTTTTTTCCCCCTCCCTCTCCTCTTTTCTTTCTTGCCTCTTTTCTTTTTTTTTCTTTTTTTTCTTTTTTTTTTTTTAATAACTAAAAAATTCCTTCCATAAAGCAGGCTGCAGTGCCTCCTCGTGGTAGTAATCAGGAAAAAAAAAAAGGGGATTATTTTGCTCTGGCTTGTTTTGATGGCTGAGCGATGCTTGCTTTGGCTCAGCTAGAGCTCTTGAGGAGAGGGGAAAACCAGCATGATCTTTAAGAGAGAGAGAAAAAACAGCACTTAAAGATTAAGGCCTGATTGGGACACATTGAAGTGTCTCCTCGTTGGAATCTAACAGTAACTTTGATGTAGAATTTAAGGCTTGCCTGACAGTCTGGAGGAGCTGCTCGGAGACAGGAGCCCAGTCAGTCCCGGGTGTCAGGGAATAAAGTGCTGCAGGCAAAGCTGCAGGCAGAGGTGACCCTGCCCGCATCCCTGCCCGCATCCCTGTTGCATCCCCGCCTGCCCCTCATGCTCCTGTTCTACCTGTGCTCTGAGATTTGACAATTCTTTCATTCTCTATTGCAGGGTAGAATTGTGCATAAACACGAGCAGTAGGAATTTTTCATGCCAGAACCGGCCTTTTAAAATGAGTCTAACAAGCCTCAAAATTCCTTTCATTTTGGCCAGTGGTTTAGGAGAGTTTTGCCCTGCACCCCCCTGCCCAACATTGATATTTACCCCAGTGGGAGGATTCCCCTGTGTGAACTAACTTCTTGCTGGAGAGATTTAATTCTAGAGGCATTGCACTAAGTTTTGTGGTATTAATCTTGAATTATAATGTGGTAACTGGTGATAGAGCCTGGTCCAAGATTTTCTCTGTCAGCCCGACCCTGTCCTGGTCTATGTGTGAGGTCAGTTTTCAGCAAGGTCAGTTGGAAGGACACTGAGAAAAAAAACTGGGCAGTGGTTTGTGAACTTGCATTAGGGAAAATACTTAAATATCTGTCTACTAGAAAACATGAAAAAAAATTGTAATGTTTTTGAGGAGCAAACAGAACTTTTTCAATCAAAAAAATTCTTATTCCTGTCTTTCCCATCAGGGTGTTAGATTAAAAAAAAATAAATAAAGCTTATTGGAAGGAAAATTAAACAAAAAAAAATAAATCTGGTAAACATGGCTTGTGAAACAATCACTGCCCATCTACATTTGTTTCAGACATGACAATATTTGACCTTGTTAAATGTCAGTTGCAATGATTTGATTTGAGGGGTCTGGATTGTGAATCACTAAATACTTGCCCTGTTAATTTGTTGGCCCTTTCAAGAAAATTTCTGACTGAAACTTGAGGCTTATAACAGTGAGTCTACCAGGAGGGTTTATTCTCTGATAGAGCTTCCACATATTGGTTTACAGCTGTACTGAGTCCCCTTAGAATGATTTTTTTTTTCCTTTCCTAATATGAAACTTGATGCTTGGAAAATCTGATAAGTGAGTTTCATTTCCCTGGAAATTTATTGCTTCTATTTCCAAGTGCAAGGAAATAAAACAAGTAAAAACAATAAGCAGTCTGTAAGGAGGGTATTAATGAGGGGTCACTCTTTTCTCATGTAGGCTCAAGCTCAGGAGAAAAAGAGAAAGGAGTTGCTTTGAGGGCAATCTAAATGGCTGGTGCAGTATATTTTGCTTTATTTATTTGGTAGGATCAGCTCTGTTCTATTTCCCCCTTTAAAACGTGCTCTCCAATTCCAAGTGGGATATTTATGACAAGAAATACAAAGTCTTTTCTTCAGGTAGTGGAAACTCCTTTGACTTTGGCTCAGGGACTGGCTGATTTTTAGTTGACAAAAGACTATTTATGCTGCTCCGAACATCTCTGAAACCAGAAGAGCCCATTTGTATATGTAAAAAAGATGCCATACAATTCCAGTGTCCCATCCTTATTCTAGTGGAGAACTACATTATGCTCATCTAATTCCCCATTCTTTCATTTGGAAATGATGGTGTTCTTCACTTCTTCCTGGTAATTGCTGTACAATGCTAAGGAGCTGCCAAGTTCCACTGCAGGACTCATTATATTTAGTAACGGTGGGAAAAATTGCCATCTACAGAGCATTTTATATGGGAAAAGAGCTGGGCTTCACAGCACTGCAGATGTGCATCCCCTGTAGATGCAGTCACTGAATCAACTCCTAAGTGAGACAGACTGGTCCATTTTGGTTGCAGGGAGGATAGTTTGGAGGATAAACATGACAATAAGAGACTTTAATGGAGGGAAAATTTAGTGCTAATAATGTCACTTTGATTTTTAGATTTCTTTTGCACCAATTCCCTGTACTTCCCCTCATATACTTAGGAAAGTACTTGTCCAAGGTCTCTTAATTTTTTTGTTTTGTGCAGCAGTGACTTAGTTGTGTGTTGTAAATGTGATGCCTTTTTATAGACTCCATAGCAGGTTTATTTTTAAATGTATTTTCTCTAGGGAAGGGCACACAGTTTACTCAAAATTTACCATATGCTTTGCATCTCCAGTAAAACAGTTGTAGAAAATACCATATTTTTAAATCTGGTGAGTTGTGAAGAATCAGAGAGAGGCCGGATGAAGAACACTAGTTAGAATGATAGATACTCAGAAACTCCTTCCCTTCCAAGAGTGAACTGCCATGAAGTAGCTCAAGAGGGACTATTGAAAACATTCTTATGCTTTTCAGGTTATAGGCCTTGAACCTACAAACACTTGTGCATGTAAATAACTTTATATAGGTAAAATAAATGCTTTGAACTCAAAAGGGCTACTTGCACATAGGAAGTTTTTTATATATGTAAGTGCCTGCAAGATTAAAACTGTAGTTGGTGTTTGATGAAGGTTTAATCCTCTATGGCTGTGCTGCCTTATGGACAACCCAAAGGGAGTTTCAAAGGAGGCAACTCAGGAGCTGAATGTACAGATGAGCTTTAGCTCCATTAGGTAGGCTGGGTTTAGATTTTCTTTCAAGATTATATAAATATGTTGGTTTTGTTGGGATGGGTTTTTGTTTGTTTTGGTTAGTTTTGTTTGTTTGTTTGTTTGTTTGTTTTTTAAATAAAAGTCAAAGCTACCTCCTCCTAAACTGGAATTCTGAGTTTCTGATACATATTGCTGTTTTGGCTTCTTTTCCTTTAGGTAAAAAAGTCTTGAACTTAATTCACAACATTTTATACTTTTTTTTCTGCCTTTTCCATCTTCAGTATCTAAGGAAAGCTGAGAGAAATGTAGAAATGCCTTTTAGAAAGTAATGTTGCCCTTAAAAAAATTATCCTGATCTTTGCTCTTTTCATTCAGCATTTTACCCAAATTAGCATAATTTTTCAGAGGCTGTTGATGAACATAGCATCACTATTTTTTCTAAAAGGCCATAGAAAACGACCCACACCCCACAGAAGCTACTAAGAGTTTTTCATTAGGTCTGTCTGATTTAAATCCCATACAAGTTAGAGGACTCCTCACTACAGGAAATACAGGATTTCTTCATATGAAATTCTTTGTTTGCTTGTAATTGCAGGACCACACAATCTACAATTACTATTAGATTTTTCTGCAAATTATTAGTCAACCCTTGAGCAGAGTTTGTGACACTGCTGGCAAACAACGGACTTAAAGCATGTTTTGAGGAAGTGTCTGTGTTTATATGGGAAGCAGTAATGGGCATGGATAAGACATTATGAAGAATGAGGATGTGAAAATGCATCCTGCAGGAATGGTGAAGCACATGGAGAATGGAAGCAACTGAGCTGTTACACCCAGGGATCAGTCACTGGCCTTTTTGTCTGGAGAAGTCAGGGTTTATGCTGGGTTTTGGGAAAAAGCTGCTTTTTAGTGACTGGGGAAAGGCTGCCCAGAGCTTCGTAGTTCATCCAGGGAAAGGATATTCCTGCTGATTTTCTTGGTTTATTTAATTACTAACCACTTTTCCTCTCCTCTCTTTATACACACACCTGTCTATTGACATCCTTAAAGCAATCTTTGTTATTTAGTACATCTTTGAGACTGCTGCTTTGTGCATAAAATGCAAACAGTGTTGTGTTAGTCTGCTGGTCTGAGAGCCTTATCCTGGGCTATGGCTCTGTTTTTCTCAGCTCTGCGTGTGCACACTTAGAGGACAGACAAGTAACCAGGGGTGAAATCCACCTCTGTGCTGGGTAAACATTTAAACTTTATGATCCTTGTCCTAGCCCTGTACATAAGGGTGAATTTCATCCTCCATAAATGTAAAGTCTTCCTGTGTTATTACAGTTGCCTCTCCCCATTTCCCATTATCTTTGAACCCCCTCTCCATCATTAAGCTTTCTTTTAGGATCCAGGAAAATGTCATTCTCTTCTCCTCTTTCTCTGGCTGGCCTCTGGTTATATTAGAAAATAAAATTAATCTCAAGGGGAAAATAGCACTTAAAATTATTACTACTGTTTAGCTTACTAAAGTGATTTGCTCTCTGTGACCTGTCTCAAGCTGATCCTTGTACAAATCAAATCAGCACACAAAACAGCACTGGGAAACAGTTTCCAGACTCAGAATTTCACAGCTCCTGAACCTTTCGAATGTCACAAGCAAATCAAAAATTAACATTTTGGTTTATCTGTCTCTTTAGATCCCAGACAGCGTGTTTTTTTTTAAAGGCACGTATTCTCCTGTACTCCATATGAAGTATATGAATAAGCCAGCTGTAATGCTTCTGGGTGAGCCAATACCTAAATGTTTCGCTGAGTGGGGGTTGGAGAAAGTTTCCATCCACTTCCAAGTCTATTCCTGTGTTGGGGGGGATTTATGTCACTCTGACCTCCAACAGTTTCTCATTAAGCTGTCTAAAATATGAACTCTTACCAAGCGCCTGCTCTTCATTTTAATTTGATGGGTTTATCAGTGGGTTGGAGGAGACAGCTTGTGGATAGGCCAGACTTCCATGATAATCCCTGAGGCTCAGCTAGCTCCCTGCCAGGGGCAGTGGGGTGGCACAGTCCATGGAGCCTCAGGAGACCCGTGTGTCCTCTCAGCACAGCCAGCTCAGCGTGGCTGCAGCAGCACCTTGTTCATTAGTTCTGCCTCTCAGCTGCAAACCAGGGGAGGTGTTGGAGCTCTCTGCATGTATGATTGCTTTTCACCCTCAGAAGTAGCTCAAACCATTCTAACTTGGGTGTCTCTCAAAGCCCCAACCCCAGAAGGAGCAGGAGGCCAATCCTGTGACACACAGGTAACGTCACTTACATCATAGCTCTGGCCCCATTTCCTTTCTGACCTCACTGGGGTGCAGGATGCCACAGAGATGACTCGTCATCCCCTTTTTTCTTGAAGTCCTCCCCATCCAATCCAGCAGATATATACCAATGTCTGTGAACTTTTGAGAAATGACATTACAAAATCTGTGACAACAATTTGTTCGTCTTGTGGTGACCTCTTGTGGAGTCACTTAGGAATCAGGCTTGATCCGTCATGTACGGTACATACCAGGGAGAGGAAGACAGGAGCCATAATCCAAAATGTTCTCAGGCTTGGAGGGACAGTCAGCTCATGCTGAAGGACACTCAGTCTCCCGTGGGCTCTCTGCATCTGGGTTTGATGGCAGGGTCATTTACTTTTCTCTTTGTACTCACTTTCTATCTTTGTGCGTAAAACCTGGCTCGTCCTTGACTCTCAAGCATAGGCTTAGCTTTCAAGAATTGGTGTTAAAAACCAAAGTATGTTATAGCAATAGAGCTGCACCTTATGAGAAAGATCCCAGCTTTTGTGTCACCCCATTTTTTAAATTGTCGTTCTGCACATATGGTAGACATCAGAATGATTGCAGAGCCTGCAAGGTGCAACTAGGTGTGAATTGTTTAAAACAGGACTGCCACCAAGTTCATATCCAGCTCTGTATTTGGAAAATCTAGAAATGATTGTTCTTCACCCCCTGCCCATGTCTAATGCATAAAATCAAAACCTTTCATGCCATTCACATTATTTTTTGTGCCGATCCTGCTCAAAGCCAACCTTTATTTTTCATTAATTCTTGCAAGGCTTGAAGCTGTTCCCAATGAAACCAATTGCCAAACTGATTGTGGAAGCCAGATCAAATCTGTAGTGTAATTTCCCCCCTGCTTTTTTATTGTCCTTGCTCCAAGTCATTCCTGTCTCATGCAAACTACAATAACTACGGCAAGCGTTTACTTGTGGGAAAAATTATCTCAACTTCCTCTCTGTGCATATAATATCTAACAATGTACTGTACTGAATAGAATATTGAGAAATGTCATTGATTATTCAGAGTTTAACATGATGAGCCATTCCATTCTTCTCTTCAGTGAGACCAATTTATTCTTATGCTCAGATAAAATTACAATACTCTAAATAATAAAATAAATAAGCCCAGTGACCTGCTATGAGAAGGATTCCCTTTGCAATGATAGTTTTAAAAACACTCGTATGGGTCAAGGTTTTTTTCCTTTTATCCCTGCACATTTGTTTTGTTTTTCATTCTTTGGCTTTATTATTTGGTCACTAAGCAAAAGGTTTGCTGGGTGGCTTTTTTTGAAGCTTGAGGGAGAATATGAATGTCATAAATATTTCATTTTCCTAGCACATCTTGCATTGTTCCTCACTTTCAGACCTTGCCAGCAGTCAACACAGTAGTAAATTTCAGCACCTGTGGACCTTTTTCAGTAATTTATGATTTCCATTAGATTTCCATTAGAGATGGACTAAAACAGTTTAGAAAAGTGCTTGCACCTTCAGCCATACGGATCCTGCCTGTCTCTGAGGAGGAGGGCTGGGTTTTGCTCTCTGTGCCCATGGCTGCTGCCAAAGGTTTGGTGCTTCAGTTGGAGCTATTGAGCCTCAAGGCCAGCCAAAATGCCTCCTTGGAGAGGAGGTACCATACCTGAGAAAGGAAAGGCAGGTTAAGAAAAGAAAAAGTAAAAAAGCTGCTGTTTCTCTCTTTCTAGCCCTGCAAGCTTGAGTGCAAGTTTAGCCCACAGTGACTGGCTTTTCTGGGTCACTACAAGTGTCTGTAATTCAATAGCCACACATTTTTGTTGGCAGCACTCCACCCTGAGCTTCATGGGGTGCCTTTCCCCTCTTTCCAGCTCTCCTCCCACACCTGTGGTCTGGTACAGGGCTTTTTGTAGTAGTCCTTTTTTCACTAGAAAATATATTGGAGGGAGGCCTTAAGGTAAGAACTTTGGGGTTAGTTTGAATAAGAAATTGTCTTGATACTCCCTCCAGCTCTAATGTGGGCTTACAGGCAGCCTGTTTGTTCCAGGACTAGTTGTGAACCTGGAAAATCTCCCACATGCCTGCCACAAAGTGAGATACGGTGGCAAATAAATCACAGCGAATAATTTAGTCATTAATTGTCCATTGGCATTGTATCATAGCTTGAATACATTTCCCATAATAGCTCATGATAGTCCCATTGACATCCACTTGACTTTTATGAAGTTTTGCAGATTCCCCTCTCATATGAATGGCTCTGACTGGCGCAGGATTGCAGCAGCTGATTCAAGGATTGAATATTAGACCGGATATTAGATGAATATTGTACCCGTGGCATTTTCTGGAAGCTGTCCTCTGGGTAGGACTGGAATTTTGGTTGTTCTGTCAGTTCGGTACTTATTAATTATTTTAACCAGCTGCACTACATCGAGCCACCATCCCTGATGTGAAACTTTCCCTTTGTTGCCATCCCCAGAGCACCTTTCAGCTCTGTCATTTCGGCAGTCGGGCACTCCGGGGGGCACGGCTCGTGCTGGGATAACGTCACACTCTGAGTGCACTTCACAATGGATTTCAGCAAGCTGAGGAGTGACATTATCTCAGCAGGACACCTGCCCTTCACCTTCCACGGAGGGACCCACCTCGGAAAGGTCAACACTTGCAGTTTAAAATGATATTTTAACCATTGCTATTCAGAATTCAAAGGAAGAAGGGACTGAATGTCAGATAGCCATGAAATTCATGAAGCCCATTACAAGTGACAACTGGCCCCAGACACACACTTTGAATATTCTTTTACTTAGGTTTTAAGCACATTTTAAAAAACCAAAACCATGTTATTCAGGATATTTTAACATGAACCCCAAGTGCCAGCAGAGTAGCAATTTGCATTCTAAAAAAGTTATGTGTTTAAAAAAATGCATTGGTGAATTAATACACTGAGGACTTCAGCTACTTTTATCTCTTTGCTTTCTCTCTGCTGCATCCTCATGTACAGCTTATTTTGGAATAGCAATAAATCTACTTAACAGGCAGTGAAAAGGTGTCCTGGCTGGAGCTGATTACACTGCTTGAACCAGGGGATTTGCCTCATCAGTGTAGCATGTCTTCATGAAGTGGAACATCCGTTTCATACTTTTTGGGGTAGAGGTTTTAAAAAAAAATTATCATATTCTCAAATCTTATTTGCCTTCTAACCTGAAATATAAAACTGAGAAAGCACTTTTGTGAAGTTAGAAATGGCCAAATAACTCACACAACTCCTTTTCTGTTCCTTTTTCCATTTGTATGAAGAGTCTGTCTCCAGGAGTTCAGTTCATAAAACAAATGTTGTTTGTGGGAAATGGAACACGTCCTCCACGTATGTTTGAGTGTATTATATTTGCACCTTTTTCTTTTTTTTATCATTTATGCCATTAAAACACACAGCAGCAGAGATGGCAAAGGTAAAGAAAAAAATTGGATTTATCACTGTTTTCTTTGATTTTACTGCTGATTCAATTCCAAAGAAATTAGTGGAGTCCCACCAGCACGAGTCAGCCAGCGCTGAGCCACGCTGAGACATTTTGCTTTGGGAATCTGGCTGGGTTCTGGGAAATGTTTCTCAATATCAGCTCAGCACGACAAGGGCATCAACTGGCTTGTGGATAGAGTCTGTCTTCGGGGGTGAGACACACCTTTGATTTGCTGAATGATGCCTCCTGTATTGTTTGATGGAACAGCAAATGGAAGGCAATAATTCTGGCAGGAGGCTTTAAGGAGTGGCTGGGGGAGCAGATGAGCCTCACATTTACTGATCCCATTTTGACCTCTGTGCTCTGTCATTCTGCACATCATGGCACTTCCTGGAGATTTTGAGATACTGAAGGATGACACAAGGGTTTTTGTTTCAGTATTATCATAACATTTCTAGATTTGGCTAAGGAACTGAATCTGATTTTGTGAGATTTCTGGCTCAAGTTTTTAAGCCAACTTGGCTATGTTTTTATAAGTTCCGTCTCTTAAAATTCCCAAAGGAATCAGAACCACAGAGCTCATGGAAGTTTTCCATTAGTCATCACGATAAAAGGTTATTAATCATACATGCCTTTATGTTCAGAATTAATTTTTTACTAATTTTGTTCTAAAAGTTTATACTGTGTTTATGCCTGCTGAATAGAAATGAAATTGGAGTAACAATTATTAAGAAAGGCACATTAACAATAGTTGTGAAAAGAGCATTGTCTTAGAAATGGATTAAAAAGAGCAGCCCTGTTTTCTTCTAAAGGACAACTATTTTCACTGAGCTTTTTTATTGATAAATTTCCAGAGACCCTGAGTTGTGAACTATTTTCCAGCAATCGATATTCATACTTCATGTATTGTCTTTCCTACCATGTTGTGAAACATTATAAAACATGTCAGCAGAAATCCATAAGAATTCAGTTGATACTTGAAAGCATAGAATTAGTCAAAGAAGATTTTTTTTCAGGGACAAAAGACCCTTGGGGAGGGGGATTTGTGTATTTTTATGTCTGTGGAAGGTAAGCCATGCTCCCAGCTCCACTCTGGTGTGCCAGGGCAGCCTTGGACTGATATCCCAACACCCAATTTGGCCTGGAAAGGAGGTGGGCCACGTTGCCTCACTGCAGAGTCTTACTTCAGGCAAGTTTTCTTCCTCTGTTTTCCATGAAGCTGTTTAATTCATAGAGCTTTGATGTTTAAACTGATCCTGACCTTCTGTGAGTACTTCAAAAAGGGAAAATTAGCTGCTTGGAAAAATAGAACAACTTAAATCCCTTAAATTTGGGACACACATGTTAAGGTCCCACTGAACTTGTGTTGACTTCTTCAACTCTTTTTTGTATTATTTCCTGATTGACTTATAACTAGAGAAAGGTGTTAATTTTCAAAACTTCAGGAATCTCTCTTTATTGATCTGTCTTTGAAACATTGTCTCTGGTACAAAAAGAATCCATCAAGACACAGGGAGCTGCTCTAAACACAGGGCATAAAAGACTTTGATTAACTTTATTTTGGCTTTTACTTACCTCTAATGAGTAAAATGATTAATTGAATAACACTCCCTGGCTTCACTATAGTTGATGGTCCATAACAACTCCCCTGGTTCTCATAGTTTATAATTTAGCTGTCAAAATATTCTCTAGGTTAGATCTTGGGAAGAAAGGTCTTGACTTTGCTTTTTTTTTTTTTTTTTTTTTAAAACAAAGCAAATCTACTTCAACTATTTGTAAGTTTTTGAAGCCAGTTGAAAACATCCCACTTTAAATATGTGCCTGGTCAGTGTTAGGTATTTTTTTGGGAGGATAAAAATTTAATCCATCATTTCAAAGTATTTTAAATGTGCAACTGATCTTTGCTGTGATTTGTTATGGACTAGGATATACTTATATTGTCAGAGATTTTCAGACAGGGGGAATGTCTCTACTGTGTATTGATGGTACTTTTTGAAATAGTTAAATTAATAAATTATTTTTGGCAATTAACACCTGCTTGATGTTTTGGAAATTTTAAAAAGTATTGTTTAAAAGTCTTGACTTTTTAAATTACTTTTGCTCAAGATCTAGTTCATTAGGATTTATTTGAGCTCTGTTGGGAAGACAAGTTTCCTTCAAGGCAGGTTTCAGTTTTAATGCTGCAGGGCTCAGCTTAGCATCCTAGGATGGGTTTATCCTCATATCCCAAAGTTCTGAGTTTTACTGGAGTGAATACATCTTTACCATGTGTCCTAATTGTTTTATCCCATCAGTTCTGAGGGCTTTTTGGTGATTAAATTCAGGCATCTGTTCCTAGGCACTCCTGTTTCCAAATGGGTCTTTCCTATTCAGAGTCCATTGCTGCCCTTTGCTTGACAGCAGTTGCTGATGGGCAGATCCAGGTGTTGGAGCACTGGCTGTGGCTCACAGGTCCTTCAAAAAAAAAAGAGACTTTCTCTCACCTTTAAAAGCTTCCTGGAGGTTCAGGATAACACCTGAACAGCTCATGAAAAGGTCCAGCCTCAGCTGTTTGCCCTCAGCAGATGGTTGTGTGGGGTTGGATGTGTTTCGCTGCTCACAAAATCAGACCCGTGCAAAGATGCAAATCTCTCTTTTATCTTTCAGCAATTTTTTATGCTCTTTATTGTGGTTAAAATTAAAGCTAATTTTGCCCACATCGTTATTGTCTGACTTGATGTAGTTATTCTTTTTGGTAGTTGAAAATAATTGATTAATTATTCTCTGAGTATTCCTTCCAATACTATACCCCTTTTCCATTATGTTTTGGGGTGTATTTTTTAGTTAATACTAAATTTTCTTTATCTTTTACACCAGCTTTCAAGAAAAAAGTCCCAAAGTTTCCTACATTTTTAACTTTGCATCTAATATCTCAGTTCTATTTTGACATATTAAGTGTGTGTGTATGTTCAAGATTCCTTACTTCGTTTTTATTTCTGGTGGAATTTTGCCATAAATTCTGTGCGTCAAAGGGAATTTGCAGTTAAATTTGAAGTCTCTGCTGCTTTTATTAAGCCAAATCCTTGAAGGTGCTAACTCCTCTCAAAATCTGTAATTTTACTGATAACAGAAGGTGCTTATTTTAGTGTAGAATGCTGTATCTTCTTGCCTTTTTATTCACTCATTTTACTAAGATAGTAGTCAAAGGATATCCCAACTGTAAAATTAAGTGGAGGAAAAGATCCTTCATAAATGCAAAAAAAATCTGCCAGATTTCCTACCCAAAACTTCTATATAAAATCCTACATTATTGATATGAATTTCTGCACAGTGAGCCAAATTCTTATCCAGCTGAAATTAACATCTGTGGCACTAGAGTTTATTAAAGTAGTGAAAAGTTTTGCACAGCTATCACACACGGCAGAAATCCTTTTTAGCACTGCAATAAAACATAAAATAAAACTGTCTGTACTTCTCTATGTCAAACCTGCCCTTTTTGTACAACACTTTTTAAAAAAAAATCTGGTTCTAGTCTCTGTAAAGCTATTTTATGAGAAGATAATATAAAATTATTATTTTATGTGAATATAATCTAAAACTATTTTATGAGAAAATAATCTAAAACTCTGTCCAAAGATTGTCAGTAGAATCAGATCACTGATAGCAAGACCCCACAGTGAGACACAAAGCTATTTTTTGACTCATGTTGGCAAATACATGGTACAAACCTGGACATGTGAGAATTTTACAACAAAACTGAAAGAAAAAGTGTTGTCTTGAATTGCAAGGAACATCACTGAAAACATCATCTGAATTATCAGTGGATTTTAGATACAGACAAGAAAAGTTTCCTTTATGAGCATGGCTTTCAAAGAACTCTCAGGTTTGAAGTGAGTTGATGAGATCAGGCTGTAATGTGAATTCAGACACATGTTCCTTAGGCTTATTCACAGGGATGATCCATTTCACTCCTCACCAGCAGCATTTCCAAAGCAGTTCATGATTCCTCTTGAGAACTGGTCTTCTTAACTGTGTCATGTCCAATGAAGGAATTCTAGGATTTAGAGTGATGCAAACTGGGGAGCATGAATTTTCCAAAATTAATTTATTTAATGAATAGAAATACTTGAATTGTCTTAAGCTGTAACATTTTCAGCTCTCAATTTACAATATTTAAATAATCAAGAACTACCAAGTGGGCTTTCTCATCTGGTTATTTGCAGCAGTCCACACAGAGTTGGTGTGATCAGTACTACTGTTGAGATGACACATGAAAAGTCTAAGAGTAACATCTCGTGCTAAAGTGAACTTTACGGTTAATAAATTTGGCAGTTCAGAGGTTATTTCGTCAGTAATTAAATGTAAGAGTCAATATTTAAGTCCAAGAAGAAATCTTGAGAATCTTGATCTTGTTAAACTCCTATCTCAATTACATGATCAAAGCCAGCAGAACTGTTTTTCTTTGCAAGTATCACTTTCAAAGTCACTGACTCTTCTTCCACAGGGAGTTTAATTGTTGACTTCAGCTGAAGTGAGTTTAGATCAACACTGAGCTATTTTGAAAAATCCTCCCTGATACTTTCTCTGACTAGAGACATCCGAACCTTCTGTGGTTAACCCATCCTTGTTTTGGAGTCATCATAATGTTTTATAATCCCTCTTCTCCATGTTCTCAATTGAAGAGGTTTCAAATGGGAGAGAAAAAAAAATTCAAAGCAAATTAATCTTCTTTTCTCTCTTTTAACAACTAGATTTATTGAAGTTGCAGTCAGATTTGTTCAGTGATATTTATTGTCCCTCCAAGTGTTATCAACCATATAATTTTTGTTCTTTGATTTCCAGTTTGGTTATGATAGGGAGAGGTGGCATAGGAGAGAGGCTTCCTTGAGCTTTTGTTTTGGTTGGATGGGGTTTCTCATAACCACAGTTGTGTTTTGGCCATGATGGCACCTGATACTGTGAGAAAACTCTGAAGAAAACTCTCTTGTTAAGAGGGACCTTGTGGCTAAAGAAAAATCATCCCGCTGCCTGATCACAGTGAATGAATTGATAAAATGACTGGATTGAACTTGAAAGCATTGACTCAGGCACTTTTTTCTTATTCTGAATGGAATTTTCTTGTTATATATACAAAGTTTAGAAGGACTTCCACCAGTCTAAGTAGTGGACTTAGAAATGTAGAAACTTCAGCAAATTTAAGAAAAAATACGTGGGCTAGTAATGCCTGCAGTCATTGAGGTACCTGGTTGATATTCACTTCTTTGGAAATAAATCTTGGTATTAGAAACATGGAGGAGAGTAAAATTGGGGCTGGATGTTTGGCTGGGATAAACCAGTATACTGCTTTTAATTCCAAATATTTGAAATTGTCAGTGCTGAGCATATTGTGAAATGACATCTGTCATATGGAATCTGAAAAAAACACCACCTAAACATACAAACTGTTTCATTCTCATCTGATCTAGCAGACAAAGCTCAAATGCTTGCATCAACCAAGAAATTAGATCAATAATGTGCCTTTAGTATGGCTTATCTCTGTTCGTTGCAAAGTAAAGCCCAATTCACATCCTTCCCTGTGGTACATACAAACACTGAATATTGAACTTCTCTTTTTCCCCAGTGATTTTCCTGTAACTTCACTCAGCCAAACTCCTGCTTGGGTTTTTTTTCCTGCTATGACTTATTTTTCTCTTCAAGTCAGTTAAATAATAACATGCACCTGTCTCCTATCCCATTAATCAGACTCCTAGTAACACAGTTTTACAAACTGTACAAATACTAAGAATCTGCCTACTGCCATATGTTTACCTTGGAATAAATTCACATTGATGTTTCCATAAGGGTTCCAATTCTCTTTAATTTTTCTTTTTTAAAAGAAATTTTTGACATGAAAATGGATATTTGTACTTAGTTTATGTTTTTATGAGTGATAAATGACTGCATGAAAATAATGCCCTACCTAGATATGCCAAGCGTTTTCTAAAGGGGTTTTCTAAGCAACAAATACCTGATTTATGGCAACTGGTGTCCTTGAAAATTAAGGATTTTTTTTTCCAAGTTCCATAATGTATTTAGAGGAGCTGTAATCTGCTGTGTATTATGCAAATTGTCAGCATCCTCTTATCTTGTCCCCCATTTGTAGCACCCTTCATGGGCGCTTCTTGGCTGTGCCTGGGTGAAGGATAATTCAAGTGCCCTCTAGCACTTCAGTGCCTGGTGTTGCACAATCAGGGAATCTGGTGTCACATTAAGGCAATTCTTATAATATAATCAAAGTTCTGATGTTGTACTGTCCTTTAGATGAAACAAACTAATGAAATGTATTGACCCTCCTTGCACGCTTCTGAAGCAAAATGACGAAGCCGTATTGAAACTACATGAAATACATTGACATTGATTGTGAAGCCTGCATTCCCAGAGTCACTTTGGTGGCTGATTAAAGTGTCACATTGACAATATAGCCCCTTTTGAACAGGAAATTAATACCAGCCTGGTGGCAAGGAATGTTCTTCCAGGCTGTAGCTCGCACTATCACCAGTCCTCAGAAATGAATCAGAGGCTCAGCTCAGCTATTCCAGCGTGGCACGCTGTTTTCCCTGATTATAACAAATAGATTGAAATTGCAACCACCACAAGGAAAAAAAGAAGAAGAAGAAAAAAAGAGCTTGTGACATTTTATGTTTATTCTCATGATTCAATATGCGTATTACTGATAGGAATTTCAACAAAGATTTAACATGAACTATGTGTTTTCAGTCAGTTAAAGCTCCACTGAAAGTAGGAGTCACATTAGCTATGTCTTTCTAATCCATCTATCAGCTGTTTGAATACATAAAGCCTTTGTTTTACTATGTGGCTGATGTATGCACAAGTTGGGGGAATTTCTGTAGATTGGGATATACAAGCACAGAAAAAAATGTGTGTTTGACAGGTAGAGAGAGAGAAAATTACATATTCAATGCATGGTGCAATGCTAAAAAGGAAGGAATGAAGCAGGTGGAGTAGCAGTGGAAGCTTAAAGACAGGATCATCTCTGAGATCTCAGGGCCTGTTTCTCCATCCCAGGAGCATCCTTTATAAACAGCCTAATGTCAGAGAAATTGAAGGAATGGAAAGGAGCTGTGGCATGGGAAACAAATATTTATTCATTACTAAGTGAGAATCTAAAAGGCAAGATTATACAGATGTAGAAAACAGACAGCAGTTCTGTCTTGGAAAGATGAAAATCTGAGCCTGTCACCATCTTACTGCACAGCTCATCCCTTTTTACATTACAGGAAGATGCATTTTTGAGCACTGTGTTATCCAGTCATCATTTTATTTCTTGAAATTAACTTTGCACTGGAGTTCCAGTGAGCAGAGCTATGCTGGTTTATCCCAGCTGAGACTATGACTCCACAGGCTCTGTCCCCTTACACCTATTTCCAATCCTCAGCTGCCTCTCCTGCAGCTCCACAATCCTCTACAGCACTGTACCTTATAAAATCCTCACTCTGAGTGCCCCAGGTCACAGTCTCCTCTTCTGGGTCTTAGACTCAATTCTCATTGTGTTTTCCTCCTGTCTCTGGGTAGAGTTATGCAGGGGAGTATGGAATGGGAAGGAACAGCTCTCTTTAAGATACTTAATTGTGATGCTGGAGAACAGGCTGGCCAAAAAAAACTGATCAATGCTGGAGGAGTTAGGAGAGAAAAGGACGTAGTAAAAATTCTTGCCTGGCAGTCCAGCATGGAAGTTTTTTTGGCTCATTAACTTGTGAAACAGTTTGGGGATTTTCTAGAAGGTATCACAGGAGTGCAAAGCAACAATATGGCCATTAATAACAGTTTTATTACCAGTTAGCTGTACAGATAATTCCTACATATTTCTTTCCACAGAAGGAGTTCAGCATTTTCTCTCTGTGCACAGCTGCTCTGAACTAGGGCTGGACAGAGAGCAGCCCAGGAGAAGATTTCTGAAAATGCTCAACTAGGCAAAAATATAGTGTTTTATGGACATGGTCTGACCACAGAAACCAATCAGGTCTCTGCTTGAACCAGCCACACAACAAGGAGCCAAATCCTGGTGTCCCAGTAACCCATGTGCCAGGCTCTCAAAGCCAGGGCTGTGTCCTGGGGGACTGACAGCCTTGGGCTTTCCAGCTCCTGGCTCTAAACTCCCCCAGAATCTCGGAGCTCTGTGCTGTGAGTGTTCCAGATGCGAGAGAATCCAGCTGTTTCTCAGCCTCCCTCAAGGCTGGCTCAGCTGGGAGCCTGGCAGCCCTGCCCTTCCTGCTGAGCAGGATCCCACAGCAGCTCTGATCCCTGCCTGAGAGCTTGGTGTCACCTGAAGGGCCCAAAATCCCTCAGCCACCCCCAGACCCATCCTGGGGTGCTGCAGCATCCCCCTGCCCTGGAGCAGAGCCGTGCCCCCAGCCTGTGCTCAGTGTGGGTGATTTGCTGGAGGGATGGAGAGGGTGGGAAGCCCCTTTCTAACTCTCCTCTTCTGGAGTCTGTGCCTCCTTGTTCAGGAAC
Source organism: Toxostoma redivivum (assembly GCA_013397375.1). Lineage (NCBI taxonomy): Eukaryota > Metazoa > Chordata > Aves > Passeriformes > Mimidae > Toxostoma > Toxostoma redivivum. Next base: position 1,696,595 of record VXBI01013213.1, on the reverse strand, counting down.
ATTGTTGTTACTTTCAGCGCTGCTCCTGCTGTTGATCTTGGCCTTTGCTTCTATGATTTCTGTTCCCTGCTGCACTACTTAGGTGAACAATAAGTTCCATTTCCAGCAGTGGTCGGCCTCCTCTCTTACCCCTTGCCTGCAGGAATTTCTTTTGTTTGGTTTGATATTTTTAGTCACGCTGTGTTGTAATAATAAGAACAAGACCATGGGCATGCAAGATTCCAGCCTTGCTTCAGTTGCCATGGCTTGCCTTTGCGCGTTGTTATTGCTTTGGATGAGCTACTGCTGCTGCTGCAGCCCCACTCCTTGATTTCTACTTCTTTAATACTGTACCCTGCCTTACTACAAAGTGAACAGCAGTGCTTGCTCTCTCTCTCTGACGTCTTGAATCCACCCACGAACCCATTATTTTCTGTAACGGCCAAAACCAGTGTAGGAGGGGGGAAGAAGAAATGAAAAGAGAAAAAATAAATAAGGATAAATCCCTGTGTGCTTTGAGACTGTTCCCTGTGCTGCAGAAAGTGCTTGTGCACCCCACTGGATGTGCAGATCAGGATGTGAGCCCGAGTTCCATGTTTACACAGCACCCAGAACATGGTGTGCTGGGAATGAGGACACCGAGGGGTCAGACAGAGCTGAAATCTCTGGTGTGTAATCATGTCCTGTTGTTGTTTTCAAAAGCTGGGACCAGATCATGGATGTGCTCAGGAGAACCATGTCAGTGTGGAGACAAAGTCTGAGGGAAAAATAAATCAACATCACCCCACCCTGGTTATCACCCTGTGGCCACTGAGGTGCTGAAGGGGCACAGACTTGGCAGATGTGCCAAGGGTTCAAACAGGCTTTGCAACCAGCTTTGATGAAGTTTTGGTGTCTGGTGGGAGTTTCGAGCAGCTCTGAACCCTCAGTGCTTTTTGTAGCCGCTCATTTTATGCCATTGATAAACTGATTTATTAACCTTTATAACATATCCTTTCATTCCTACTTCTTTCCTTTTTCTCTACACTTTTCCAACCTTGTCTCTGTCTGATAGTAAGGTTGAGTAACAAAATTCTGATCACTTAACATCTAAGAAAATTCCCCCCTTTTCAAAATTTTCCTCTCTGTGATTTTAACTAAGAAAAAATGAAAGAGCACCAGGTTCCTGGTACAAAGTAGTGAAGCTGCAATATACCTTGTTTTCCTAAATTTTGGGTTTAAAACAGTTCATTTTATCACATGAGTAATTTATCATGCTTAAAAATATTTTCTGAACTGATGAAGCACTTTAAATACTTCAGTAGAAGGAAGCTGTTACACAAAATTTATGAGCTACTGCTGAGATCCCTTTCCTAGGCCTTGCTGTGTGCCATCTATATCATGCCCTTCTGTCCTTCTCCACCAGCTGGTCTTTCATACCTTATTTTAAAAGAGGGAATTGGATATTATCTTACTTAAAAAACAAGCAAACCAATCCATATGCATAGACATTTATAAAATACCTATATATCTCTTTGTATATATAAAATAAAGAACTGATTTTTCAGCTGTGGTTGGTTAGTCAGCTTACATTACAGAGCCCTTCCCTCTATATGTAGGTGCAGGCTGTTCTGTTTTTATGATGGCTAGCACAAAAGGGTACCTATTTCATCTGTGTAATTCTTCACCTTTTGCACTAAGGGAGCTTCCTTGGAAAAGACTAACATTTTCCTGATTGCTCTGGTAAGCAATCCAAAAATCAAGGAATCTTATGCAGTTTTCTTTAATGCAGTCTGGATGATGAATTTACATCTATATATCAGAAACACTGTCTTCTGCCCTACATTACTAATGTCAGAAAATTGCCACTATATAATTCATCAAAGTATTTCTATAGACTCCCCCTTTATTATCTCTTCTCTTGCAAACGGTATAATTTGCCTTCATTCTATGTCAATGAGAGGAACTTTAATCTTGGATACTGCTGGATAAGGTGCTGTACACATTAAAAGAATGGCAAGGTAAGAAGGGAATGGGCCTGGATAAAAATATAGATTAGGAGCTATTTATTAGCAACTGAAAACAGGGCAACAAAAGACTTTTTAAAAGCAGCTTGAAAATTTTGCTTAAAACGGTCACATAATGGAAGTATTTTTGCATTGTATGTGTTTTAATCAAAATTATTTTCCTAGAGTTTCTTTTACACTGAAGAGTGTATGCTGAATTCTAAGTTACACTTCTTTAGAAATGTGTGGAGCCATAAAGTGGATTTAACTGTGAGAAAGGCTCAATATCTCATAGTCATATTGTACCTTTCACCCCAGAATATCCTAAAGTACTTTTCACACGTAAAAACCTGATATGTAATTGCACCTGCTTCAGATATGAAATGCAGCAGTTGTTTAATGGTGCACAGAAACACTAGACAAGGGTATGAGGCCAGAAATTGAAGAATACAATATCCAGCTGAAAATCCAGGTGGGATTTAGGATGGGAGGATGTAATTGCTTCAATTAGAATTTTGTGAGAATAATATATTTAATAGGTGCAATTCCTGGCCCTATTGGAGTCAATGAGAACATTGCTGCTGATTACAAATGAGGTTGGAACTCCTCTCATATCTCTACCTTTATGAAAAGTTTAATGAAATACTCCAGTCAGAATTGTTTGCAGGATTTTGATTTTCTCATCTCCACCAGAAGAATTGGCTTGATCCTCAGCCCAGCATTATAGCTATGAAATCTTGTTAAGCGCCTTTTTTACACCCGTAAAAGGGAGGGGAGAATTGGATCCAGCATCTCCTGTGGCCTTTCCCACCAGCATGGGATATTGGTTCATTCCAGCTCAGATAGAAATGTCAGCTGCAGAATCAGCCTGACGCACACAGCTGTTCCGTGGAGGTTTCCAGTAAAAAAGTAATTTCCCATACAAGTACCCTGGCCGATAGCTCCTGTGCCGTGCTGCTCCTGTCAGCTCTCACGTGGGCAGCTTTTACGACTCTAGGCCATGTTTTAAAATATCAAATGTTTCTGTTCAGTCACTGTAGAATGTTAATAGGTAACAGGGAGGGAAGGACTGTGATGGCGTAGATGCACAGGAAATACAGGCTGTGAAGATTGATATATTTCTGTGATGAATAAGGAAAATATTCTATTCTATCCATTCGTCTCCCCTTTCCCCTTCACTCCTTCCTATTTTCCCCTCAGTTCTTTCAGGATCCAAAAGGTTTGATGCTGATCTTAATGAAAACCTTCCATTAATTTGGTTTAGTTACTGAGCTGTGTAATGCAAATACCAACCTGTGAGCTGTTTGCTTCCCTTTAAGCATTCATCCTAAAGTATATATATAAAAAAAAAAAGAATAGGTCTAAAACTATATACCCATGTCTCTCACTTCACATATCTACAGGCATGTGCTCTCACTGCCTCACAGCTGGACTTTGGAGTGGCCTCTCTCTATTGTAGCTACGTGGTTTGTGAACCTGAACTCTCATCCAGCCCAGAGGGAGGCTGTGGGTGTTTGTGCTGTAGACTTGTCCCAAGGAGGACCTCAGCACAGCTGGGATGGTGCAATGATGCCAGAATGAGCAGCTATGGATCCCCTAGCTCTGGGAGATTTGCTTGCCCCCATCACGTGGGAGCAGTGGCTCAGTGCCACCTCCAGACCTTGCTCTGCAAAAGGAGCAGTGAGTGGGGCAGTGTATTTGAAGTTTATTTTTCTTACATGTTGTCCTGGGAATGAGGTTTCCATGCAGCAAATAGACTGAACATTTCCAGTTTGAGAAAGCCCAAATCTCTAGCATTAATTTCTGCCCCTGCATCACTGCAGAGGTGTGAGATGGCAACAGAGGAGCTGCTGTCACTGTCCAGGTGTGAGATGGCAACAGAGGAGCTGCTGTGGCTGTCCAGGCATGTGGACAAGCACCCCAAACAGTGCCTTAAAATCCATCCAGCAGTATCCCAGCCAGATGCTCTGGGAAGGGCTCCTACCCTTGTGCTTCATGAGCAGAGCTGGAGGCTTTCAGCACTTAAATTCAAAGAAGAAACCAAAGCAAGCAGGAGCCAGTAGTGATGGAGAAGATCTCAGGGCTCTCCCCAGTTCCAGTTGGATGCTCTGTGCTCAGGTCCAATCCCTCCAAAGCCCTGCCACGCTGCCAGGGAAAAGACATTTCCTTTCTTTCTCTCAAAGATAGACACCAAATTTTTAAAAGTGATTTACTTGAAAGCTACTACCAATTTTTTCTCATTTCATGCCCCAGCTTGCTTCTAGGTTGTTGCTGTGGTTTTTTTTTTTTTTCTTTTTTTTTCTTTAAATTCATAACACACGAACTCTTTCAAAAACACCAAGTATTAGAGATAAAACTGCTTTCAGCCTATGGCATAAAATGTAGGGCTACATGAAAGTAAAAAAGGATGAGAGCTTTTCAATCAATTTGATGAAAAATTTAAGTTAATTAAAAGAATGCTCAATTTTTCCCTAGAAGGCGACACTGATCTTTATTATTAATGCATACCAGTGTTTCATAACTGTGCATAATAATGGCCTGTAACATCAGGCACAGCTTCATCCCCAGCTTAATTTGTTACAAAATCTTTTTTGGTATTCTTAAAGCATGCCCTTTGCCACTGTATCTCTGATGCTCTTGGGCTAATTCCCAACTCCTAAAGGACATCTTATTTTATGCTCACACCTGAGAATTAATTTATCAGATTGTTTTTTCAGTTTAAAGCTTTTTAAAAAATAATAAAAAAAAATTAAAAGGCATATAGAGACCCTTCACTGCTTGGCTTTCATATAATTTTTAGTATTCAGATTCAATTAATGGAAATAGAAGTAGAGGAATAATATTCATACAGGCTGGAGATGTGGAGTAGGAGAAAAGGAACAGAAATTGGTCTTTGAGTTGTAGACACAGGGTTTCATTTTCTTCCATGTACATTAGTGGAGGAAGTGCCTTTCCAATATGGGGAGCATGTATTGAAGAAGGATTTTGGAAAATTCACAGCTGATTGTGCCTCCATTGCTGTTATTTTCCATATTAATGCATTAATTGTTAACTCAAGTTAGCAAAGATTTGTATTTCACAGTTGGCAGCTAAGGCCCAGTTCCTTCTCTGTAATTATACCACTGCTTACCTGGAATAGGAGTCCTCCCACCTTGGTCTGAACCAATCTGTGTTTTCTGTTTCAGCAGAACCCAGGAGCTCTGGTTTAGCCATGGCTGAGTGGGGATCAATAGGACAGATTTACATGCAGAGCTGTTTGAAATTCCCGTTCGCTTCAACTGAAATTTGGAATGGAAGCTTACCACTTTACCAAAAAAAAAAAAAGAGCTCTGTGTTCTGGGGGCATCTTCCTGGTTCAAGCCAGGGGCTCCAGTTTCTCAGCCCTCCCCATCCCTTAGGACGGTTCTGACCCCAAGTGGGTCGTTCTGCTGGGATAGACTTCCTCAATCTGTTCTGCCAGACCTTTCTACTTTGCATAAATAATTGAGCATTCATTAGAGCAGGGTCTTGAGCCTGGCTTTCCCACAGCTGAGGTGAGTGCCCTGACCACCACACTATTGATTTTCCTATCCTGACCAATCGATCTGTCATTGATCTCATTGGTGCTAATTGGCAAAGGGGGTGCCCACAGGATGTCTGGTGAGAGCAGGAGACACACATAACCCCTATGAAAATAATACTATGTATTACCCAGTGGCAGTGACAAACACTGCTCTGTGAGACCTGTGTCTGGTGTCCCATCTTGCACAAGGTCAAACATCCCCTTTCTAATGATTCCAGTGGAAATGGTGTTGCCATCCGACATAATATATATCCAGTAATTGTGTATCCTCAGTAAAAACAACATTTCTGCCTAATCATGAAAAGCACAGTTGAGCTACAGTCTGAACTGACTCAATTTATGTAACAAGATTCCGCTGTGTTTGCCCAAATTGGCATAGTTCCTCTCCAAGGGACTGAAAAATGACGGCAAATCCAGCATGAAGCCTGTTGTTCTAGGAAGTGTAGGGAGTAGCACAAGTTTATTGTCAGCCTTCAAGTGTGCCTTTAGGTGGTCACCACATCCTGAGACGCTGCTGATAGAACAAGATGACATGTTTCTGAAGGCCTGCCAAGAGATTCAAACAGACAATATTGAAGACTCTTGCTCTGCTTTTCTTAGCAGTTTACTATTTCCCTTCAGAATGAATATGAAATTATGCTGCTGTGAAGAAACCCACAGTGTAATGAGGGATGCTGGGAGAGATTAGCCAAGGCAGATAATGTCTTGTAGAGACTATCTCTTTGGCACCTTTGATACCAATTATACCATGACATCTCAAAAAGAAGTCACCTGCCTTAGCTGCAGAAAGATATCCAAGAAAATCTAACAAGCATTTTTTAAAATTCATTGTGCAATGAACACACTCAATGATATAATAATCATTTCCCCTGGTACAGGAGGAAAAAAAAATTAAGTAAAATTAGTTCCCAACATGAAACCATTATGAGCTATAATTTATTTCAGAAAGTGGAAAGTGTTAGGGAGAAAAGGGAAAAAAAACAAACCCTTTGCTGATAATTTGTTATGTTCTGGACCCAGTAAATGACCTTATACATATGGACTTAAGTATACTCAGTGGGTACAATATATCTAAAATGACATAGAGGATTGAGCCTAATTGATATCATTAGAGCCCTGGTCCTTTTACACTTGGCCTTTGAGATGTTGGTGTTACCAAGAAAGCTGCTTTTGATTTATTTTGCTTTTCTTCTTCATCCTTTTGCTTTCTATCTCCTTCTCTCCCTCATTTCCCACCCCCTCTCTCAAGTCCTGCTCAAAGGCCAGACCCGGGGAGGTTAGGAACTCATGATCCCATCCAAGGGCTGCAGTGCCACAGATTGCAAATTCCTTTCTGAAGTGATAACTTCTAACAAGAGGCACTTGGTACATTTGACCAGTGTGCTTCTTAGGGGGAAAAAAAAAGGAAAAAGAGTGCAGTTGTATGGATAAAATACCAGCAACATTTATTCTAGGTGACTCTCTTAGGGGTTAACATGTGCTTTATCTTTAAAGGGGATATTCTCTGGCAGCTTGTGGCAGAAAGAAGTGTGCTCAGCATAGCTTAGATTGATGTGGCTCACAAATTTTTAAATTGTTTTCATTTTTAACCAGTGATTTATATCAAAAACAAGGTCATGATCTTCCCTTTAAAATTCTATAGTGAATATGTTACAATCAGTTCAATATTTCATTAGTGTTTTACAGATTAACTTTGAAAGTTGTCACTGACTTTGTACAAAATCATCTTTATGCATAAATTCAAACTAGATCTATGCATCCAGCATTTTCCAGGAATGTTTATGTGCAACAAACCATAGCACAGTACAGGTGGGAACATTGATATATGAACTTGTACCTAGAAGTCTGGAAAGTCTCAGATTTTTATTAGAAGATATTCTTCATTAACTGATTCTTGTATTTTAATAGCCTTCTACTATATTTGTTTATTTTTCAGAAAATCTGTTTCAATGTTCCAGAAAAAAATGCCTGTTTAACTGTAGCATGTTTGTTTTCTTCCCATCCTGATCAAATTCAGGTTTGGCTGAGACTCATTTAAAATGGTTTATCAGATATTCATTGAAAATGAATGAGATTTAATGAAATTTTAGTACATGAGAGGAAAAAATCCACATTGAAATTGTTTAAAAGAAACTTCTCTACTTAGAAGTCACTTTTACCTTCATTTTAACAAATTTAGCTTGGGCCTGATCCAGTGGATCCTGAGTTGGACCATTATTCCAGATCAAAAGGGAAGAAGTTTCCAGACTAGTCAAGGAGAGCATGTTTTTTTCTTTACTGATTGGGCTGAGGGTCACAATCAAAGGAAAGTTGGTTTTTTGTGATGTCATTGTGGTGAGTAAGTGGCTCTCTTTAAGCAGCACTTGCCATGGGGGAATGGGATTGGTGTTGCAATGCCCTTGCATCCTTGTCCCAATTGTTGGTGACAATCAGAGGGATAAATGCCTGTAATGCAGTCCAGCAGGTATTACTGCAAACTCTGGAGCTGGAGGGACTCTCTGATGCTCTGAGTGTGGGTTCAGGAGAGGGGAGACTTACTAGGGGAGGGGAAGAAGGAAGAAAGAAAATGTTTTACTGGAAAACATACGATCCAAAATAACCTCCTGTCCTACATCCTTTATTCATCTGCTAATTGCAAATGGGAGACTTGTGAACCCAAAGTGCACACGAGCACATCCATGGCCTCTCCCAGCTGCTCTCGGAGAGGCAGAGTGCCATGGCACACACTGCCAGGGGAGCAAAAGGGCACAACAATTAAAAGGGAAATGCAAAGCACAGTTCTTGAAATGTCAAGCATGTTAGCAGCACAAAATGCCAGTTGGGCTCCTCATCATATTCCCTGAATCCTTCTTTTCCTTTCCTCTGTATATTTTTGGGTTTTGCCTTTCCTTAATTTTTTTATTCATGCGTGTTGGGAGGTGACGGCGGAAGGGAGGCACACACAGTGGTGAGCACGACATCACCAACTCCATTCCTTTGATTCATTGACCCCTCTAACATCTCACTTTTCAAATGTCCAGCACTTCCACTGCCCATGCCTGAGTCTATAACCCCCTTTACCATTAACACCCATCAGCAGCCGGCGCATTTTTATGGTCAGGGAGCATTGCTGCCCAGATCCCTCTGGGCTCAGATCACATAACTATAAATTTACTCTGGAGCCTCTCATTCCTTGTTGGTTCACCACATCCTCGGGCCTTCCTCCCTCCTGCACTTTATCCCTGCTTTTCTCTCGTTGGCATATGCACCTTGACCCAGGCAGCCTCGCACATATGCAAGGTACAAAAAGTCCACCAGCTGTGATCAACAGTAAATAAATCTTGATGCCAGTATTAAGTTACCGCAATTTTATCCTCTCTCGCTTCCCTTCCCCACCCCTTCATCGATGGGAGAAGAATATGAACTTGACATTTGCTCACTGAAAGCAGATGGATGAGGTAGGTCAGCATTAGGTGTAACCCTAGCACTGTTTCTTTGGGTTTCCTGAAGGATGGAGCTAAAAGAATTCTCCTGTTGGGTCAGAGGCCACATTAGTCATTTGCTTAAAGAAGAACTGTTCAGAATTAATCAAAATGAAACACAGGTTTTCATGTCTCTCTCTTATTCAGAATCTCTCAGTCCTTTTTTCCATTCCTCTTAGAGGAAGCAATGTATTTTATCCTTTTACACCTTGTCCTGCAGAGGTTTTGTTCGGAGTGGTGTCACAGGCCTTCCCCTTCTGTGTAGAAAACCATTTTAATCAGGATAAAGCCTCCATGTGATACTTGTAAAGGTCATCTGAAGCTGGTGTGTTAGTACCAGTGCAACCACAAAAAAAAGGACTCAACCCTTCATGAAGAAGTTTTGAGTTGAAAAGAATGATTCTATTCACTGCATTTTTCCAACTTAAAAGGAAAGTTAAAAGAGCAGCTCTAACACTCAGAAGCAAAAAACTTTACATATTTTGTTTCACTATAACCTGAGGAGAGCAAACTATTCAGGGAGAAAGTCTTTCATTCTCGTTTCAAGAGCTATACCCCAAAACTGATTAAGAGCCTGACCTTACCATAAAACAGGTCACAGTAATATTTTTAGGGGTTTCTTTTTTTTTTTTTCTTTTTTTTCTTCCTGAGGTTGTTATCTTGGTCAGGGAGGTACCAGAGTATTTATGGTTTACAGTTTAAATCATCTCACAAAGGAAAAAGTTTCTTTGGACTGAAAGCTTTTGGCAGCAAACTTTCACCTGCTATTTGATCTGTTCCCACTATTTGGCACACTTGCCTATAAAAGCTTAAAATAGTATATCAAGATTTTGGTTTCTCTAGATATTTTTTCTCCTTTTTTTCTGTTTTTCAAATGCTGGAACTTCCTATTTGCTATTCCTGAAAACATGTTAATAATTTAGTTGAGATTTGTGAGATGGGCATTCAGGGTAGGACAAAATGTCATTATTCTTCAAGAACTTTTACATTCCTCAGCTGCTTCCCAGCCATGCCCATCAGTCTGAACCACCCTTTCTCCTCCAGCACTGCAGCAAAGTCATCACAAGCATTCTGGAAACTGCTTCTCCTTGTTAACTCAGCTGTAAACCAGTTGGATTTCCACCACCCTGAAAAATAATCCAGTTTATTCAGATGCATTTATAAAGCAAACAGCAAAACCACCCACTGTCAGTTGCTCACACATTGGCATATGCACACACAGACACCTTCAGCAGCCCATATAGCACTGACAGTATGCACAGCTGTTATATTTTACGCTATTTGATGCTCAATAATTAGCGCCTGTTAAGGAAAAAAGGAGAGATGCCACACTACCTTGCAACAAATAGCAGGAATCAGTATGTCCAATTTATCAAGACCTACTGCTGAAAGGAAGATTCCTGTTATAATTTCACATGATGTTGCTGTCACTATTACACTTGTCAGCACTATGATATCAACAAAAGACTTCTGGTGTATCTCGCAGGCAATGACTCTTCTTCAGATTCGCTGAAGTGAGACAAGAAAACCACACAGATGCTTGGTATTGTCTTAATTTAATTGGAGGTTTGTTTTTTGGTTTTGGTTTTGTGGCTTGTTGTTTGGGGTTTTTTTCTGCATTTGGCACTTTTACTGGTATTTTTTGGTAAGAGAAGTAGGTTGAGGATTGAATTCCAATCTCGTTGTCAGCTGCAAATATCATTTAAAATTGAGGAACGTGATGTATTCAGTCATGTTCTTAGCATGTCCAGGAAGCAACCAGCCTGGCTTCAGACTGGTTCTGCAGGTGGTGTAAAATGGCTCATGACCCCCTCCCTGTGATTAAGAGATTTCTGTCAACAAAACAGGTTTGTTGCATGGAAACTGTGCAGGTTCATGTGCCAGGATTCAGGACAACCCAACAGTACAGAATAATAGAGTCATAGACTGGTTTGGGTTGGAAGGGACCTTAAAGATCATCCAGTTCCAAAACCCACCTGTCATGAGCAGAGACATATTCCACTAGCCCAGGCTGTCCCATGTCCCATCCAGCCTGCCTGGAATTCCAGGGATGGGGAGCACAGGTATGTGTTATTAATCTTCAGTCTTTCCTGGTGTGTTTTAGCTGCCTGCAGCTCAGCAGGGAGACCATGGCTGCAGAGCATGCTAGAGGTTAGCCATGGCTGCCAGGGCTCTCAGCTGGGTTCTAAGAACTCAAGGAGACACCAGGATGTCCCTGGCAGCACCTGGTGGTTCCTCAGCCTCAGAGGGACCTGCATGAGGCAGGTGAGCTACACACGAGGCAGCAGATCCATGTGTAGCTTCTAGAGCAGAGGAGAGGGTCCAGCCTGTGATATATCCAGAGAGCAATAAATAAATAAATACGCACACAGGGGATGGTGGAATCCAGAAATGAGATCCTGAGAATGTAATCTGCAGACAGGCTGGATTTAATGTCTGCACATTCCTTGCAGACAAATGAGGCTCTGGTATGGGTGAATTCTTTTGGATGAGTTTGATGGAATATAGATGTCTTAATTTGCATACACTGTATTTAAACCTCATGGATTTGGTATCAATTAGATGTGTTGAAGTCTCTCTAGCAGCATAGTCTCTGATTATACACAGTAGTGTTTTCCTAGGCTTCCCTTGCTGCTTTGATTCCCTTGTTTCATTCCTCACCCTCACCTGTTGTACTTCCATGTGCAGAGACACTCTAGGTTACTTCATCAGGAGCAATTTTTCAGTGTCATCTAAAGGTTTACAGCTCTGATTCTGCAACTTCCACTGGAGCAGTACTGTTCAGCCTGATATTTGCAAACTGCTTTAGGTCTCATTGCCAATGGTAAACTTTCAAAAAATATGAGTTTGGCTTTAAAATCTTGAGTCCTTTTTTAAAGCAATTAGTTTCTTAAGTTCTGGCACAAAAGAAACACTTAGTTCCTTCATGATTTGGTTTTTTTTCATAATTTACTGCCAATTTCAACAGATTTTCCTGTAGCTGCAGTTTCTTTGGTGGATGGTCTTGTGCCGAATCCTGTGTGTCCCCATGCTTGTGCTTTTCCCTCTGGCACTGATGGAACAGCCACAGTCACTTCTACACAGCCACCTGTTTCCACAAGGCTTGTTAGAGCATCATTATTTTTGTCAAGTTTGTCCTTTCCTTTCCCCAGCATAAACACCTCCTGATCACATACATTCTCTCTTCAGAAAGTAGGCCATAAAAATTAACAGATGTCATAGTCATGGAGTTTTTTGCCCTGTGATTCTGAGTCTTGCATTTCAACTCGATTGATGTTTTCAGATCTGATATTTTCAGTTACCCCTGTAGCTGTGAGGACTAGGAAAGTATGTTTTGGTCTTTCAAAATCACCCTGAAAATCCTATGATTCTCTGCCTTGGGCATGTGAGGGAGACTTCAGTACTTCCAAGAAAATCACTAATAGAGTGATAACATTTGTGAGCCTGCAGTTCTGAGCTCCATGTAGGCATGTGATTCACCATCCAAAATCGATGTGATTTCCCTGGTACTGCCAGTTAAATCGGGGTGTTTTGTCGTCAGGAGACAGGCCCAATTTCCAGGTGAGTAATCTCTCCCTCAATATGCAGACCACTGCAGATTAGTTGGATGCTGTTGAACAGCACTGTTTCCTCCCCTTACATAGAAATAACTTTATCCTTAGGTTTAGCTGGCAGAGCAGGATACTTGTCACTCCACAGATTTCCAAACTAGCCTATGGAATCTCATTTTCCCTTCTGATATACCAAAGCACTAAGAGAATATAGTACTTTGTAAATCCATTGTGTTTTCTTCCTTCTTACAGAATTTATGTTCACAGCATATTCCTTAATATCATCTTCACATAGTTTGAAATCTGGGTGCAAATTCATGCAGCAGAGCAGGTATGTCTCTGGCTTTCCTTTCAGAATGGAATTGGCCTTGAACCTGCTAAATGTGCTAGCACTTAGGTTGTGTGTAAATCCCCTCACCCAGAGGAAACAAAAGGCCTTGGAGTTTCCATTAAGTTCTTCCACTCACCCCAGAAAGCAGCTGAATTAAGGATCAGGTTATTCTGTCTTAATTCATCGTATGTGTTTTTGCATCTATGCATCACAGCTGAAGATACATACATATATACATATATATATGTAGAGAGAGTAACAAAATTTGTCTAATAATTCTAATTGAGTCAAAGACGTTAGTAGTTAGTGGTTAAGAATTTTATATCTAAGCAACCATCAGTTACTCCAATGATTTCAGCATTTAAAAAAAATAATCAATGAATGCTAAACATGTAAGTAGTGTTGCTGAGCATATGACTGTGCAATGACCAATTTGCAAAGCCACATTAAGAGAAATACATGAGCAGAGCTTTCCTTAGGGAATGGCCATACAACAGAGTGTGCGTATTTGTATAAAAGATAATCCTCCCATGGAGTTATATCAATTAAGTACAGTTCAGGGTAATAAAGAAAATAAAGTGTTATCTGGGCTGTATATTACTATCCCCTGATTTAAAAAATTGCAGCAAGGTCAGCAGTTTTGGTACTTGTTACTTACAACTAAAGTGCAGCGTGAGTTTTGCTGTCTGTCTGTGTGTGTGTGTCTCTTTTTCTTTTTCAGTGGCCTGTAGTGGCCTTGGAATGGAGAGGAAAAAAAAATGAAAATATCAATAATGCCACTTCTTTAAATAGCAGAGAGGATTTAGTGTGTGTGAGTGGTGGCAGGCTGACAGGCTGGAGAGCTGAAGGGCCACTGTTCCCCACCATGTGCTGCCAGAGCTGGGCAAGCCCCCCCTGGATTGCACAGCAGTGTTACCACAGCTTTGACCTGCCTCTGGACACTCTTCCCTCCTTGCAACTGAACCTTTTGCTTCATTTCTGAGGCTACCACCAAATTAGTTCCAGTTGCAATGGTGTAGTACTTTATTGGGGAAGAAAGGCATGGTTTGGTTTTCATTTTAAGGTGGACAATTTCCAATAGGAAATGGATATTTTAATATGCTTTTCTGTGTTGTAGTAATGAGTTGCTTATATTTAAGAGCATAGCAGAAAGAAAAACCACACAAATAAGAGGGACTAGTTTCCCATGGTTCAAACTTCACATCCTTTTTCTGGGAGTAAGCAAAGGCTGGAATGTATTTTTTGCAGCCCAGATTATTCATTTTCTTCTGCTAAATGAATAGACATATCCGTTCCAGCTTAATTTTTCCTTTCAATGGAGTGGATCTCTGAAGGCAAAGCTTAGATAAAAGTGAATCTTAGAGCTCTCTGTGATGTGACAGAGCAGTTCTTTGTGTCTCTACAGACCCAAGGTCTTCTTGTGTGTTTCCCCTCTGGGTGTCCCAGTCCCTCTGTTCCCCAATGTGACACCTTGGACTTCCAGGGAAGTCACAGACTCAGAATAATTTCATTTGGATGAACACCAGCAGTTTAAACACTGCTGAGAGGTGCCAAAATGCACAAGTACTTTATTGAGGGTGGATTACATGAGATGTTCAAAAATTGCACAAGGGCTTTTCATTCTAAACATCTGGGAATCTGTAAAACACAAGAAAAACCCCCAACCTCAAAAAACCTCAAAATCTTGGTTCTGCCAATGGATATCTGCTCCTTACCTCTAGTCTTACGTACTGAATAGTACCTGGAGTTTGGAAAGACCTGGATTTGGAACCTGGCAGTGATGTTACAATAGATATTTTACCTACACAGAGCCCCACATTAGGAAAAGCACAGAGGTTAATTCTCAGCACATGCTTAAAACCTATTGAACTCCAACAGATATTTAGATACAGATGTGGGAAATATGTTTATGGGTGTTGTTGAACAAGGGCCTTAAATGCATTAACAGCTTGCCACTTGATGTTGCTAGCCAATAATATGTAGCACTTTGGCTCTGCTAAAAATAACAATAAAACAGTTGTTCTGTGATTTTCCTGCCATAATTGAATGATCCTGTGTTGTGATTCTGCCCAGTTTTGTGAGCCACGTAACACCACACACATCTTGGAAGTTGCCCCCTGATTTCCTGGTATCCTTAAATCATTGGGTCAAAAATCATTCAGAGATGGGACATTTAAAAAAAAAAAAAGTTACTCTTTTGGGAGCTACAACTAGACCAAGAAAACCCCAGTCATTTTCTAGAGATTGTCCATAGGGGAAGGTAAATCCTGGCTAATGTTTTGAAAGAACTAGAGCACCTTTAAAGACATGGAACTGATCTGGCTTTTGAAGTTGCTGTTTCAGGGATGGATTTCAGTCTTCCCATTTCCTGCAATTCCAGTGGTGTTGCACAAGGTCCCTAGAATCCAACTTGGCATCTGGAGATCTACTTCTTGGATCTATTACTGGGGAAAAAAATATAAAATGAGGGAGTAAAAACAAGCTAAGCCAGAGAGAACAAAATTTAGAATTCAGTGACTACTCAATTTAGTAGTTTCTTACATATTCTTGTCTTCTGGATCGTATTTGTGTCCTAATGTGAAGATTGGCCTTTTTCATTAAAACAGGTAGTGCTAGGGTAATTAGAGTAGTGCTAAGAAATCCACTTCAGGGACTGACAGCAAACACTGGGATTCACTGAGCTGCCCTGAAAGTTCCATCAGCTTTGGTGACTGGCTGGGGATATGTGGATTGTTTGAGCAAATTCCATCTCTCATCAGTTTCAAAGCAGAAAACCTGTCAAAATATGTTTGAGTATTAATATAATTAATCATATTTTAATTACTATTTATGTCTTTGTATAAAGAGGTTGGAAAATCTGCCCTTCTGATTTTTGCTGGGTTTTACCCCATTTTTACTCAGGAGTAGATGACAAAATGTTCACTGCAAGGGTCATTAGACTCCATTTGTATGATACATAAAAAATGCTTTACTAAAATCGTTTTACAGAGACAACATTAAAAATCACTTTCTGGAGCAACCCAGATGTTTTTCTGCAAGACTCACTCTTACAAGGTGAACTCCTTGATTTACAGCATTGTCCTAGACAGGTAACAGGGACTTCCCTTCCAGTTGCTTGTGTAGGGCATATCCACTTATGAGGGAAAGTTTACCCACAGCATCAGCTACTTCTTTGATAGGTAAATAGCTAGAAGTCAAAAATCTGACAAAATCCAGCAGGGCACAAGCATCGCAAAGTCACTGTATTGAGTTGTTGACATTATTGCAAAAACTTCCAACAACCCCTGGCTTGGTGTCGACAGTAAAGGCCCACATGCCATCTGAGAGAGAACACTGCATGAGCATTTAAGCAGAAATCTTTTTTAGTGAATTCATTGAATTCTGAACTACTGTAAGGGAATAAAGAAAAAAACCAAGACAAGGAAAATAAAATCAAAATAATAATAATAATAATAAAAAGGCAACAGAAGAGGAGGTGGCACATATTAAAAAGAGAACAAGTGTAAAAAAGGTGGTTTCTATCTGTTTTGTCCTACAGGCAGAAGTGCCAGGACAAATCAGCAGGTCTTCAGGTGAATTTTCTGGTTACAGTAGATGAAGCATTTCGTTGGCCACTTTGACAGATTGTTAATGTTAGTTGGGCTGAGTGTGATTAATTCTGCTGCTCTGTCAGTGACAGGAGGAAAAGGTTCTGCTAAAACCGAGCAGAGGTGACTCTGCTAGAATTCGTTCGAGGGGCTCAGAGCAGGGGAAGCGTGAGGCTCAGTCGTGTCAGCTTCCCAGCTGTGGTCTTCTGGATCAAAGCAAAGATGCTGCTGATTTGAAATGAAAAGTTGGGGGTTTCCCTAATGTGATCTGGCGTAGGGAGCGATTGATATGGGGCTGTCCTTCCCCCGCTTCAGGCGAGGGAAAAAATGGATCCGGATGTGAGCAAATAGTACAAAGAGAAGGCAGAGCTGCTAAGGTACATATTTTTATGCAATTTTCAAGTGTGTGAGCTGTCAGGTTTAAAAAATAATAACACAGGGTCATTCCTTAGCCTGCTAACAGATGTGTCCAACATTTGGATCCTAGCACAAGGATTTTGCCTTAACCGAAATGAATACATCTTATACATTGACAGTAAATCTCTCAGCACCCTTAAAATATAACTCAACTAATAAATGAGAAAGAGAAGACATCTGAGAAACTGCAAGTGTCTGCTTAAAATATATAGAGTTAATATCAGCAACTGGCGAGTGAAGTCAGAGCAACTGGAGCATTCCTGCTCACCATTCCCTGCTGCAGAATCCGGATCCAAAGGCAGATTCACACCTTGTGCTAACACAGCGTACAGCAGTAAAGCTCCATTGATTTCAGCAGGGTTATTACTGATTATCAGTCGTTTAAGGGAGGAAAACAGATCTCTGTGTGATTCTGTGGCCAAGGCAGCAAAGCATGCTCCCCCCTGGCTCCGGTCACTCCGGAGCAGCCTGTGATGCTTTGCCACTGCAGTTGTTTCCAGCACCAGTGAGGAAGCTTGAAGGGCGATCACCTGATGTTTCCAGGCAAGAGCAAAGCAGGAGGATGCACAATTAGCTGTGAGGTGCTGGGAATAGCTGTGCAGAGGATAAAGCTCTGGAGTCACAGCAGAAATGTTACCTCATAGTACAAAGGGCGCGCACCTCAAAGTGCAGAAACAAAAATAAATGGTAGGGGTACTGACTAACAGATTAGTGCAGAAATCTGATGGCAGGATTTATTCGCAATCTTTTCTGGCTAGCTAAATGGTTTGAAAAATGAAATAGTTATTCTATATATCTTTTTCAATACATAATTCTATAATACAAACATCTGTAACTTGCTAATATTTTTTTTATCCTGAAAATAAGGGTGAAACATAAGCAAATAGAAAAATAATGTTGTGCTTAAACTTAAGAAAATGATCTGAAAATCACAAGGTTTTAAGCTATGGGATTTGTTTTTCCTGCTCTTCCATGTTCTTCTATTTCCCTTTGAAACTGGGCAGTCACCTACAGGTTTTGGAAATACAGAGTTTTTTGCAGGACTTGAGAGGGATCCATCATGTTTACACTTTTCCATCCTTAGGATCAACCAGATGTGTTTAATTCCCATTCCTTGCCAGGTTTATCTGCAGTGACTGAAGAGATAACTTCCAACAGAGTAACCTTGGAGATAAGGGGGGGCAGACAGCTGGGGCAGTAACCTTCTGCAGCCCCATGATTAATCCAATATGGTTATGAATCAGAGCTCTTGGTCATCAGAGCTTGGATGTTCAGCATCTTCCTGTAACCCAGAATTACTGCTGCCCATTCACCTGTGCTATAAAAACTGCAGCCTCAACAGAGGAACTGATGGACAGTAAACTATTGCAGCTAAACCACCAGAGGATTAAAAAATTTCTACTTTTCATTGTTGGGTAAAAAACCATAATGGTTATTGAAGCAGGAAGCTTCAGAATCTGCAAAACAGAATGAGATCATTACAGTACTAATTGAGCAAAGCAAATAAAAACATGCTCAGCTCTGAGCACTTGGATAATCCTGATCCTTCTCAATAGAATTTAAGGAAGGATGTAAGGCTGTGCTTAATGTTCAACATGAGAGGAGTTGACTTCTCAGGGTCTTGAGCATATGTTTAATTTTTTTACTGAGTTAGGGCCATATGAATGGAAATGACATTTGTAGTTAGTGTCTGGGCTAAATCAAGCCACATGCCTCAGGGTACAAAATAACTATCAGATGGAGACAGTAGTGCAAGGTTCTCACTATAAAATACTCACCAGAGATTCACTCTTCCCAGGTAGGTTCATAGCAGTTCATTTGGAAATCAGGCTGTTAGGCTAATATATTTAAGGAATTATTTGTTAATATGAGGTTTCAGCGCCTTGCATAGCTTCAATGATGGAATAGTTTACCAAAAAATGGACAATAAATAATTCCTTCAGTTAACTTTTCTGACTTTTACTGTTTCCAAATTCTCCAAGGAATAGATCACAAATTTTACCAGCCTAATGATTACTTGGAATAATTTGTGAATTTTTGAAACAAATAGTTCTTGATCCACAAGTCTGTCAGGCAACAGGAGCAAACATTCCACTGTGCAGGTTATTGGTATGGCCAAGTCAGTCAGTCAGAACAGGAGTAGCTCCCTCTGCCTTTGGTCACATATGACTTAAATTCATTTTCTAATGGGCAATTTCCTGAGTTGCCCTAAATTTATAATGTGTGAAGGAAAGGGAGATTTTATTCCCTTTGATAACACCAAGTTAAAAAAAAAAAAAATGGTAGAATGTGGTTTGGTTGATTCAGCTCAAATATCTATTATAGCATTTCCTAACTTTTGATAAAGATTTTTGTTGCTCCCTGTGACCTTTGACTAAGTCCTGGTAGTTATATAGACCCTAATTCTAGTTTAAAATAAAAGTAGGTTTCATCTTTCTGGGTATAGCTGTGTTTGCCTGGCTAAGCCAATATATTGCCATTTGCTTTTTGATCAATATCAGCTAATAAAACACCACTATTCTTTTGAAGCATACTCAGAGAAGGTGAAAGTATCTTGGCAAGATTGACATGTTTTCTATGTTGAATTAGCAGTCAAAAAGGAAGTAGAACAAAATAAGGAAAGTAAAACAAACCAAGTTTAAATAAAAATAAAATAGGTTCTTAAGAAATAAGCTTACTACTGGTCTAAATGCTGGTTTCAGTGGAAATATTTAAACCTTCCAAATATCCATATTAGATCTGAGGAGAATGTAGATGTGAATGGAATTCAGAAATATTTATTACATTGACCTTACACATAAGACTTTCTAAAAAAAACATTATGGATTTTATTTATAAGTACTGTATGGAAGTGTATTTTTATTTCCCTCTTTTACCTTTCTGTGTGTGCCCAAAGGCATGCAGATGTAGCTTGCATTTATTCAGTCACCACGCCAAAATTAACAATCCAACATTTCCTATTATTTGTTTTCATTCCTTGCTTTACTGTGCTTTGAGCTGCTGTGTCTGCCTCTGTAGCCTTGTGGTGACTTCACTTGGGGCACTGATTTACCTAAAAAAGCCATGAAAGAAAAAAATCTTAGGTTTCATTTCTCTTTTGATGGCTCAATTCACCAATCCCATTCAGCCTGTAGTTACAAAAAGCCCTGGCACAAAGAAGAGGCAGTGGACTATGGTGGTATAAAATCCTTCTATGACACCACTGCCATGTGAGAAATGGTTATAAACAGCTGATAATTTTTTACTCTGAGTTAAAGCAGCTTTATTCTCTGGCTTGCCTTCCTGTCAGCTGGTGTAAATTCATGCTGAAAACCCAGGACTACCTGTGTGTTGTGCCACTGAGGGTGTGACCCAGAAATTGATATGTGCTGTAGATCTTCCATGGTTAGATGTGAGTGCTGCCCCTGATTAAGATCATGGGAGTTTCCCCTCCTAACTTCCCTTCCTATTTCTCCTAATTGGAGAAATACCCCAAACCCTGCCATGCAGAGCCACTCAAACAGCTCTGGGAGCTACAGCATTGCCTGCAGAGAAACTATTACTGGTTATGGTGAATCTTGATTTCCTTTGCCTTGGTGATGCTTTCTTTCAGTATTTTGAAGACAAAAAACCCTAAAGAAATAGAATATTAAGGTTATTCATAACCCTGTAAATATGGAGATTCCAAACCTTTGTGAGATCCAGTGCAACTTCTGGTTTCCTCACCTGTTGTACAACTGCAGGTCTAAATCTTACCTACTGCAAGTTAGAATGAATCTTCTGCAGAAACCAAGAAATCTCATTTGATTATCAGCCTACACCCAGGGTCTGTGGCTGGAGTGACTGGGATAGCAGAACTGTAGAAGTTGAGTATTTTACCCCACATTTGCCTCTGCCTGGCTACCTCTTTGTCTCTTGGGGAGTGAAGACTCAATTAAATAAATGGCATTGGCTTGGGGAAAAAAGCTGCCAATGGCCTGTTCTCTTGGTCAGGCATTCTTGGTCTTCCTGCTGCCTCCAGGGGAGGAAGCAAGACAGAGGTAGATGAAGGAGTAGAATCCCAGTTTTAGTCCACTCTGGTTTGAAATATCTAAAACTAGGCTGTTACTACCAGAAGGATAACTCCAGATAAACATCTTTCTATCTGAGAATTGATTCTTGACCATAATCCACATCCAACATCCCTTTCACAGACAGATGTGACTGGTTTGCTAATAAACACATTGGTTAAAACACCTGGGAGTTTTATAGAGATTTTGGTGGCATAATTAGGAAAATAATACAAATATTTCTTCAACATCAGCTGTCTCTGAAACCTAAAACAATAGTTGTCTACAATGCCCTTTTTCCATATCAGCAGACTTCCCTTTTTGTACCATGTCAGCAAGATAATGACGAGTCCTGTGTGTTTTATTTGGACAGTGGCTTTAAATACTCACTTTGGTTTGATAACACCACATTTCATGAACATATCAGGATCAAATTGTTGTCTGTGTTTGTGGAAATGTATCCAGCTCACCCCAGAGATTTTGAGAATTTGGCCACTCCCCTTTAGTCATTATAGAAAGAGACCTGCCAAGATGAGAAATTACACCAGGAGGGTTGAATATTAGAATTAATTGTCTTGAACCAGTGCAGTGGAGCAGGTAGGCAAGTCAAATCGAGGTGGGGATAATGAGGGCCAATAGGCAGCCTGTATTGTCTTCTTTCATAAAGAAAAGTATTTAAAAGAAACTATTTCCCATCTTTCAGCACACTTAAAATTGGAATTTAAAGCTTCTGCATTTTCAGCAATGGGAAAATTACAGTGTTCAATAAAGGGAGGATTTCTTTTTAAATGGAAGAAACCAGGTTGAACAAAGATCATTTGTGGGCCATTAGCTCTTTCTTCGAGGGTAGCTTAGCACCAGCTTTCCCCTGAAGCTGATAGGATTGGTCTAACCTTTTAGACCTTTGATATTGATCTTTAGCCTTTTCAATTGGACATTTTTACTGTGCTTAAACTGTATCTCCTGGTTGCTTCAAACGCTTAATTGTGCTGAAAAGTAGTAATTCATTTAAAGGGAGAGGCAAAGTGGGCTAAAGAGGGGAAGGTAATATTAACTGGAACATGACAATGACAATCAGTTAATAAAGAGAAATGCTTTGGATCCTTCCAAAGACTGGAGATTTTTGTTTTAAGGTGAATTGGGATTATGAAGGTGTAATGTTCATCTAGTTATTATCCTTTACTGCCTTCTGTCATTGCCAACGACTCACCAGACAGTGCTGCAGAGTTTCAGTATCTCTGAGATGGGAAAGGTCCCAAACCTTTCCTTTTCTATAGCAGCTCTACTGTGCTCCCATTTCAAAAGATTCCCATTGCTATCTAAAACTTAGAGAGACCTTCAAACAGTCCTTTGTTTTGGCGGTAATCCTTTAACCAGCTGTTTGTTCAGTTGTCTCTCCAACATGGTTCCAGCAGACTGCTTTGTGTTTCCTTGGAGAGTTTATGTTTCATCACAAAAATATCACAGCCCTTTGAAAACAGAGGACACCCATTCTTGTGAGATACTGGTTCAAAGCAGTGAACAAACAGTTCAGATTAGTTTTTTAGGAAATTTCCACCTTTCAGGGCCAAGTTCTTGAGTGGTGTTTCCAAGATTGATGAAATCAAAATATTAAAAGGAAATTCTGTGGCCTTGGCACACTGTTTCCTCTCTTCAAGGAAATCAGTTGTGACAATAATAGGATTTTAGCCTAAGGAGAAAAGTTGAATCCATATTTGGCCCACAGTCTGTATAAATAATCTTCCACTCTACAAAGTTGCTAATAAGGATGAGGATATCTATTTTGCATGCAAAAATTTAGTCAGTAAGTTCCAAAAAAGATTGTTCACCACTACCTTGTATAGATTCTTTGGATGCTTTGGAAGGTATTTTAGCTCCTATTTTCCATATACACAAATATAGTTACATAAGAAGGCTGATGAACTTCAGCAAACTGTATTTCCTGACCCTGTCAACCGAAATTCTTGGTGAATGCATTTGGTTTAGTATTGTGGGTAACTTTCACGATCTAAATCTGCTATCCATGATGACAGAAAGCATTATTTTTTCCTTCTTTTTTCAAGATTTATAGATTGTATCCACAAAGCACCATTGTATTACTGTACTTGAATTCTACCATCCAAAATGAAATTTTTATATACCATCTATCAATGTGAGCTGAGTGCAATGAATAGAAAAGGCAGCTCTCTATCTTATCAATAATGAAAGAGTACTTCACTTCCCAGAAGAAATAAAGTGGGAGACTAGGTACCTATTTCTCCTGGAAACCACTCCAGGATTTCACAAAGGATGTATATCAACATATTCACCTTGGATCCACCAAATACCATTCAGCTCTGTAACTGCTAATTTTCCTGATCAAGCTCCATTTAATGCACCTGCATTTTGATGTCCCAGCTCTTAGTGATATTCAGAACAGATTTGTACACACTTGAGTGAAGGAAGAGTTGAAGCCACTTTGAAATTCTGGCTATTGTTAAGATTATGTTTCAGTTACATTTAATTTAAGGGGTTTCACTTTACAAGAATAATGAAGTACTATGTTCTGAAGTCAGAAATTTTCTTGCCAAGGCCCTGTAAATCTTAGTTCTCTTCCTAAATTTGACAACAGTTCTGATTTCTGTCTTGTGTCCATTTAAATATAAATACATTTCCCATGGCTCTGTGTGGACTGTAAAAACTGAGTGATACTATAGCTGTCTTTACAAAAAATAAATTAGAACTGCCTATGAAAAAAAGATCTGTAAACATGCAACTGTTCCCAATAGCAATCATAATTAATAGCAACTGTAATGCAGTGTAATGGTGTAAGTCAGAAATAATGCTACCACCATTAAATACACATATGTTAACAAGATCACAAGGAATGAAAAAACATTCATATTTCAGACATCCATTAGTCTCTCAGCTTTGCTGTCTACAAAGGGCCTGTACCAATGATCTTATGTTAATACAGTGTGTACTGCTTGGGAGGCCGCACCAGGGAATGCAAAATAGAGCAGGAATTGCTGCAAAGATTGGATCAAATTTTTGCACTACATAAATTCACTGCAAAGATCCTCAATACATTAGGATGTAATTTGTCTAAAGCTTCAGAATTAGTGCATATTGTGAGGCAGCTTTATGTCAGAGAAAGGGTGGCTTTGTTTTTCCAGGAACTACTGGAGAAAAATGAAAAAGTAAGGGACTGGTTTATATATATTATATAGTGTTGGATAATGCTGTTTATCCATATTTCCCAGGGCAACTGAGCATAGCACATGCACAATTCAGTGCACATAAAGCTTCTTAATATCAGTGGCAAAGCATCAAGGTGGTGATTCTTCCTTCCCTCTGGTGTTTCACAGGTGGAACTGTGGAATATCTTCTGTGTAAAAAGGGGTGATTTTATCATACTCAGTGAAGTGTGGGTTATTTACTCCACAGAATGTCCTTCCTGCAGCTGCCCCAGGGACACTGACCACAGGGTAGTGCCCAGGCATAGCTCAGTGACAGCCCTGTGCTTTCAGTTTTCCTTTCAAAGAGTCAAGGGTCAAAAAAGGGATAAAAATGGGGCATTGCAGCATGACCCATTTTTGAGAATTAGGAAGAGCAAACTCTCTTACCAGATCAGACTGCAGAGACTTTGAGCAGATGTTTAGCATTCTAGGAAATACAACTATATTTCTATTAAATGTTTGGTATGGGTAATTGTCCATCTTACTTCAAATTCTGAAGAAAAAATGGTATTTCATCATAATTTAATCTAAACCAAAGAGGGTGGTAACTACAACTTGGTTGAAATATTTTCAAAAACATCTCTGGGTGTAATGGTTTTTAAATATCCTGTGAAATTTCCTTTTTTTTTTTTTTTTTTTTGTAACTTACCTCATAGAGTAGTACATCATGAGTGACATTTAGTGGGGATCATTGACTGTCTAAGAGAGGTGCATATGGATTTGGTATTTAAACTTGGATTTAAGAAAGTTGGATTATTTTATTTCAAGTTCACACAACTTCTTTTCTCCTCAACACTTACATGCTGTGACAGAAACACCGCCTGCCTTTGAGTGGGTACGGTCCCCTGTGGTTTATCTTTATTCAACAGTTTATAGAAAGTAACTTTTTAGCTTTAGGAGACCTTCAAAGTTTCTTCTCTAGGCGTTGGGGTCTCTGAAGCATCTAAGTCTGCAAGAGGAGATATTTCAGCCATCTAAGATATGCCCTAGGTTTATACGTAACTTAAAAAAAAAGAAGAAAAACTATAAAAGATTAGTCATAAAATGGTCTAATTGGCCAGAAGTCTCAGTGGTGGCAGTGTGTTTTATTAACTGGAAGAGACATCACAGACAGTACTCTGAGATAAATCTGACCTGACTTCTGCTAATGTTTTCTAAGAATGGAATAGCAGGCTGTGAGGGAATAATTTTGTTGGATTTTTCTTCAGAGAAAGTGAAGGTTGATTTTTTTTTTCCTTTGCTTCTCCCCTCACCTCTCCCCCTCAAATCTTTTGTGAATTAATTTTCTATTTCCTGTGATCAGGATTTTTCTCATACCTCATTCATTCCAAACATTGCATTGAAAAATGTCAAAGATTAGGACAAAGGACGAAAGAACCGTGCACCTCCCATCTGGGTAGCATAAGTAATGACAGGGTCAAGATTGAAGTCCATGAATCCCTCCATTACCTCACTCTCCCACTTTCTATTTCATTTTTAAGGATGCCCTGAAATGTGAATACTTCTTTTAATGCCTTATGAGAGTTACTGTGAGAAAGGTGATCAAAAGGACTCTGCTGGCTTGGGTGCCCTTTATCTCCGAGGAAGGTGATGCACAGCATCTGGAGATGATGGAACGCATGATTAACATTACCACAGAGAATGATTAATATCTTCTTAAAGCACCTACTTCCAGATTATCCATCATTTCATTAGAGTGAAAAAAAAAAGTTCTTTTGAAAGGGGGCTGTGCCCCTGAACCATGAATAACTAACCCACCTCTTGACATGTTTACTAATTGAGTAGCAGAGTATGCTTAATATTATGTTGAACAAATAGTGATGCCCCCTCTTTATGCAGAAACAAAAAGGTAGGAACAGAACAAAGTGAATTTGAGACAGTGGTTTAATAAAGCAGTTAAATTACTTTCATTTTATTGAAAGTGTCTTTAAATACATTAACCAGCTTTATTTTACTTTCCTTTTTTCTTTCTTAAAACACTCTGTGTATGTCAGCCTAGACTTTTTTTTTTTTATTTTTTTTTTAATGAGCATTACAGTTCTCTGGACTACATAATCCTTCTCTAAATTCTTTTGGAAGGCAGTGCTGTTCCTGTAGGATTGGAAGTGGGTCCTTGGGGGTATGTAACCTCTTACATCAACTTTGTGAGTTACAGTCAGAGACCGGTTTGCCCTGCAAAAACACTGAGGGACAGGCTTTGTGGGGCAGGTTACACTGAGTTTACCAAGGGTCTGTAGCTGGTGATTCTTGAATCTCATTGCAGAGATGAGCAGGCTGCTGGCAATTTGTAAAACAAAAAACAACTACTTTCTTTCTGTCCACCATCCTCCTTTCTACAAGCGCCTGCATTCTTTTTATTTTTGTTAATGGCACTGAACAGATCTAAAGTTCAGATCAATACAGTGCTACCTTAGTGCCTTGCTCACATATATAATATCTTCTTATATTAATCCTGTTTCCAGGGAAGTGTGACAGGCAGTGGTGATGCAGAATACTAAACTGGTGATTATTAATCACTGTCTTTCAGATCAATAATCCACTGGAACTTTTCCTTCCCCCCATCCCATTTTTTTGTCATTTGAAGTTAAACAGAAGTACTTATGTGTATCCTGCTCGTGTGGTGTTTGTGTGCTTAATAACACGTGTGTCCTTCCATTCAGCAGCAGCCTGGTGCCTGCAGCTTTTGCAGCACCTCCTTGCTGATGGGAGCCTGATTGCCCGAGGCATTCATCCCCACCCAAGGCTTCCAGGGGTGACCCTGAGACATTCATTGTGGATGCAAGGCGGTGGATAATATGGCATTGCTGGTAATATATTGCTTGCTTGGTATTGTTGCCTGCAGACCAACAAAGGCAGGGATCACTGCCCTAAGAAATAAAGCCATCCGTAGCCCTCTGCCTTTGATTTCGGGAGCATTAGTTACATTATGGTGTGTTCAGTTTCTAATGCTGGGAATTTGAGCTCTGGACAGTCTCCCCTGAGTGCTGTGACAAGAGAAGCATGAAAGGATGTTTTTCTGAGAATCTTAGAGGATTCCTTGAAAACGATACAGTGTGAAAACCCCACTTGACACACTCCCGGCTTTCTCAGGAAATTACAGTTGGCTACAGGAAAAAAAAGGGGGATGCTTTCTTAGTTTATTTTTTTAATGATTCTCAGGTTTCCACCTGCTTTTTCTGTGACGTACAGGCTTTGCAGTGGGGTAGGTTAGGAGAGAAGAATGGCTCCTTGAAAGCCACCTCTGGCATGACTATTACAAGAGACAATGAACTCGAACATGCTTCTCTCCCTTTTTTCCTCCAAAGATCATGAACTCGAAACTCAGTTGTGCATGCATGAAAGTTCTATAAACATTACTTAAACAGCAGCCAAAAGACCTTTGCCAGCTCTGGCCTAGTTCTCCCCTTGTAGGGGCTCAGCACTCCCACTCAGTTGACTACTTGTCCTACTCTTTGCCCTCTCTGCTCTGCTGCAATCGTCCTGGAATTTTCCTCTATGCAACTGCTGTCCAAACCAGCTGCACCCACTACATCTTCAGCAGTGGACCGAGGAGGGTATTAATCATATTTTTGAGGAGGACACTCTGCTATTTATCTCCCTGACACCTCCAGCGTTTGGGAGCCCACTGCAGCACACAGCCCATTGACTAGTAATATTACACATTACCGTGCTCCATTGCCTCTCCCTGCCCTCTTCATTGAGTGGCTGTTCAACAGTGGAGTTGTGTTTGTTCAATCAGACATAATTTATACCTTTTTTGTTCCTTCTGGAGAGCTCTTGCTAATTTTAAGTCTAAGCACTGTGTTTTCCATATAATTCTAGCTCCAACGTCACCGAGCTAAAAATGGTCAAAGAGATCTGATTTCAGACTTGTTCAAACTTGTTGGTTTTAAATCACCAAAGAGATGATTTAAAAAGCAAAGTGTCAAGGGAGATCATCTCATACTTCCTTTAAAGATCCAGGCTTTATTGCATGTCTAGGAATATGTATGTGTCCTATCTCCAAGGGGAATACCTGCAACAGCACATGGTACTGCCATCCCCTGGCTATTGTCCAACATGCAAAGTCTGTGAAGGAGAAGAGATTAATAATTCAGTTAATTTATAGCAAGTGGGGTTTTTTTTGTTTTCATTTTTTAAAAGAAATTGATAGGAAGATGAGTGTGTGAGGAAAGAAAGCTATTGTAAGGCTAAATGCCTAATCATTCATCCTAGAGTTTGTTCCCCTTTCAGACTTGTCACACTGTGTAATGAGAGCACCTAGCTTAAGATCTGCCTAATTTTACACCATTGAGACAATGTAAAGAAACAAAATATGTTGTGCTCTAAGATCCTTAGGGAAATGGATTGCTTATTACAGCATGTGGGGATTACTTCATGTAGGAAGGTTAAAATAAACTCAAAATTCAAAAGAAATTAAAAGCCCACCATGTTTGTAGCTTTTCTTCTCTGGATGGAATTTCTGACGGATGTAAACTGATCAGATTTCTGGAGGAGTTAAGCCAATTTAGCTGAGTTAAGGGTTTAGCCCATGAGGTCCCAGTAAATGGCCCATGGGATGAACAGATCCCTCTGGTGCCAATCACTGTGGTGTATAATAATACTCTGTATTTCATTCTAGCTTCTGCTCTCTCCACTCCAGTGGAACTGCTCTTGCCAAGGTCTCTAGTAAGCTCTTCAGGGCCAAATCTCAAGGCCATTATTCCATTCATATGTTCTTTGACATTTTGGCTACATCTGACAGACCTCATTATAATTTCTGTCTTGAAATCTTGGTTAAAAAGACTCTGTCCTAGAACATGTTTCTCCTGTTCACTTTCTGTTTGCTCCTACAGGGATCTTCTTGGGCCACCATTCCTTTTTAATTTTTTTTTTTAACTCTTCAAGCAGTGTCCTCTGAACTCATCTTCATCAACATCCAAATAACTTCCATTGTAATAATAATTTTGGCTGTTATCACCGCCGCTTCTTTCCTAATGGAGATAGTGCTGCACTGGCTTGCCTTAGAGCAGCCAAGGCTAGACATATGCTCATCTCTTTGACATCTCATCCCAGATGCTTTGTCACCAGGAAAAATTAATGTGGGTAAAATATTTTATTACCATCCTAATCTCTTATTCAAATGTGCAGCCTGAACACCGTGTGAGCTTCACCTTCCTTGTGCTTTCTTGCTATGCCTAGAACTTGCCTCTCCTTCTGTCATAGTAGCTCTCAAGTTCTGGAAACAGCCACTTTTTTCCTTGTGTGTAAACTGGAGCCCAGCTGCAGCTCCTCCTGAGGTGCAGTTTGTGGAAGAATCCAGGTCAGTGGATGAGGTAGGCATGGAGCAGGCCCATGTGGTTGGCATGCAGCCCTGTGGGAGATATGGCATATATGCAATTAAGACAGAATGCTCTGGGAATTGTGCTGCTACCCTCTAACAAACCTCCACCGAGCATATGCAGATGGTGATTTGCAGAGGATTATAATTTGGCCACGTTTTGTTGAATATTCATGAGGACAGTGAACGATACCTCTCTGTCCCTGCATTGGCCTCTACCACATTTTGAGACAGTCCCCCAATGCACATTAGTGGAACTTCACTAAAAATTTCTAAACCTCTCAGGACCAACTGGTGTGATTGTTCCCAGAAATGGCTGAACCATTGGGTAGAAACTTCTCCGTTTTTTTCAGCATGAAACAATAATAATAAACCCAACAGCTCAAACAGACACTGGGAAGTTGTAGTCCACTGCAAACAACCTTCACTGGGACATGCTGTCACTCTTACATCTCTTTTTAATATTTCTGCTCCAAATTAATTTGTAAATTTGTAAAGTGAGGGAGAAGTGATGATGAGTGTCTTCATCCTCACATGAAATCTCATATTTTAATTTCATCTCAGGGTGCAAAGCTGAGCATAATTAGCCAGAAAATTAGGGTTCAAGGAAACATGTTTTTTTAAAGAAAGACAAAGAAATGAGCTTTGCATTGTGTTCCCAGGTCAGCTGTAGGCTTGAAGTCAAATTCCTCTCCTGCTCACTGGAAGCTTCTTTATTAACTTTCAGGGCAGAAAATTTCATCTTTCTGCACCTCTGTACCCTTGATGAGGCTCATACTGACTTCACAGGCCTGGAATCAGCCTCTCTTGATTAGTGTTCACAAAGCCCAGAGAGATGATTTCATAGGACTGCAAACGTTTTTAATACCCAACTTCAAAGTTGGCCCTTCTTTGAGACAGAGGTTGGACCAGATGACCCTCCAGCATCCCTTGCAATCTAAATTAGTCTATAGTTCTGTGACCAGTGTTCTAAGTGGAAGAAACTCTGATGGAAACACACATAAGCTCCTAAAGGTTAAGGACAGGTATGATCCTAGTCTATTACATAGCAAAATAAACCAAGTTCATCTAAACTGTTTGGGGTCACTCAGTTACCCTTCTCAGTGAGGGGCAGTAATGATTTATAGTCTAAACTCAGTTACTGAGGATCCTCTGATCCTCAGACCTTGCCAGCAGGCCAGCCCAAATAATACATTGTTATTTGGACTGCAGTCACCACAATCTTCCCTTAAAGAAGAAAATGAGCAGAGTTATTTATTCCCAGGTGTGCCGTGTATGAGTTCTTACTGGTTTTGTACAGAAACAACAAGAAGAAGCAAGTGTTGCAGTTATTTTAGAATAAAGAGTTTAATAATGATGACATAAAAAGGCAGTCCACAGTTGGAAACTTTCTACTATATTTGTCCTCCAATTAAAAGAAAAAAAGATGGAAAAAAATCAGCCCTCATACCAAAACCTGAAAACAAATCTGAAGGCAAGGAAAGTGTTATTATAGCTAAACATATCACAGCTGGATAATGTGAAAGGTTTGCAGCTGGGCTGGGTCGAGTTAGCTGTGCAAAACAGGAGATCTTGTTTCAGAAGCAAAGGACAAGACAAGGAGCCTCTCTGGATTCAGATGAAGAGTAAATCTCTTGACCCCTAGGCCTGTGCTAGCCTGTGTGAAATTCAGATCTCAGGACTAAGTAAGAGCTGATTGAGCAGAAGATGAGGCTTGTCTATTACATCCTCACTTTTTAATTAGATCTTCTGGCTGCATGTCCTTTGATCCTGAGCTGTACGTGACAATAAACATATTGACAATGGGGATTACATCAGGCCACTGTCTTTTCCAGCTGAATGAGGGTGGGTTTTTTTTCCTCTATGTAGGAATTTTTCTATGCAAAAAAAGTTATTCTGGCATGATCTGAAGAGGTTTTAAATGTGGATAGTTAAGCTGAATAAAAGCCTATATGGGTAATTTTGCTTTGGCATAACGGCAACTTCCTCAAAGTTCATTAAATCCATTTCTAATTAACGTTAACTAATTCAAATTAAGCTATTACACTGCAGTAAACATGTCCACATAGCTATGTGAACCAGCCTAACTCATTTTAAATTCTCACTTTAAGTTGTGTGGATACAGCTTCCTAGCCAGCTGAGCTGAGTACCTGGCTAGAGAGTGTGACAGATGACAGCATCCATGAACAATATCAGTGTGCTGCCATCTTTAATTTTCTTCTTTCTCTTTGTGTCTAAATAAGACAGAAACAGGAAAGCCTGTTTATATAGTTGTTTTCTGGCATGTTGGTTTGCCAGATTCGGCAATTTTTAATAAATTCTTCTCTTTGTGGAGCATTTTGATATGTATCTCCTAACTTGAAAGCATTCACAAGCCTTCCCTTGGCTCTTCCTGTCCTAGTAAAAGAACAGGAACATCTGTCCTGGTGAGCTCTGAGAATGGCTCTGAGAATATGTATTTTTTTGTGATGCCTGCTACCATCCAAAATCATTCAGGAGGCATGTAGGAGTGAAACAATGCATGGTCCATCCCTATTCCAGCCCTCCAGAGAGAGTGGGAAAGATCAGGAACGCTTCTGTTTTATCATCCTCTACTTAATATCACCCTGCGAAAGGATGCCCTGGTGAAGCTCAGGGAGAATATGGGCTAAATCAGCTTGCAGTCAAAGGATTTATAGCTGAATAATTAAGCCCAGACTAACTTAAGGGCACTTCCCTGGATGTGAACAAAAGCTTGTGGCTAGAACTATAAATTGAACCCACCCACCTGAAACACTGCCAGCAAATCTGCCAAAGCCCCTTCCTGTGGAGAGAAACCTTCTCCTGCAGGTCTTGTAAATGAATTAATTATGTGTCTGTTGAAACAGAGTAAAGGTTCATCAGTAGTGCTAATATTTGGAATAACAAAGTTGTTAAGTTTGCTGCAATCCAATGTTACCTAGTGCTGTTGGAGCTCACAGCTGTATCCTAACAGTCTTGTTTGCTGAGTTCCACACACAGAAGGACCTGGGTGTGCCTTGGGGATGTGGTGAGGTGTGGTTTTTAATAGTTGTTATGTTAATAAACATTTGGACTAAAGGAATTAATCAGTAGTTTCTGAAAATAACAGCCTTGCTACCAGCGGGTAACCAGAAATGCAGAGACGAGCTGTTTGGGCTGCTTTTTTTCCTTTAAAAAGAAAAATCCCACAAGACTGTTGAACAATTACAGCTTAATTTACAAAAAAACACTTAAACGTATATTGTCTTGTGAGCCATTTAGTCTTATTGTCTTCAAATGAAAGCTTATTCATGTGCTTAACTCTATACAGCAGCTTAAAGGCTTCATTGAATCAATCCTGAGACACTGAGGAGACCTTTGTAGAAGTAACTATTGATAAACACAGGTGAAACTTGGGAAAAATAGCAAAGAGCAACAAATCTGCCAGTAGCAGAAATTACTTTAGAGCCTGGGCTGTCTAGGACTGTCATTAAGGTGACCACTTGGGAAGATATCAGGATGAGAGGTTCCTTAATAGCACTTAGGGTAGGCACAGCAAATAGGGTCTGATCCAGCAGATATTGGAATGCTTCTTTTCTGGACACTTCAGTGACAATGATGCCAGCAAAAGGAAGATAGTTCAGAAAAGAGAGAAATAAATAGATGAAGAAGTTTGAGAGAATGGCTCGTGAAGAATGAACAAAATGTGCACGAGGTAATAAAGAACTGTGAAGTGATGCCTGCCCCGATCATGGGTGCACCTTGTTGGAGCTGCAGGGGGGTAAACACCAAAGTCAAAGGATTAGTGAGGCCACCAAAGCTCACAGTGACATGAAAAAAATATTAAAAAAGTAAAATTAAAGTTCAAAGTCAAAGGGAAAATGTGTAGTGTCCAAATGCATGAAGGATCCTGTACAGACACAGAGACACCTGTGAGGGCTTTGGAACACTCACAAAGGGGAAGGCCAGGGGAGGAGAGCAAAGAGCAGAGGGAGCAGCAGAAAGAGAAACCTGCTGTGGTGGTTTCTAATAGCCAGAGCCACCAACCTGAATCCATCCCAGCCCTAATGACTGGACAAAATCCTCTGGCATGATCTGTGACACCACTGAGTGTGTTACCTTTGTGTAACACTGACCTAGCCCTAGTGACACCTTATTTACCTGACTCAAGAATGCAGTAGGAAAGATGAAGGCAGTTGGCTTTTCCATATCTAATCCCTCTGCACTGGGACTGTAATAACCCACATAAACCTTAATATAAAAAATAAAATAAACCTTATTTTCACTAGCTTTTTCTTTTAAATGTTGGTAGCACCTTTCAAGCAGTGACAGATCCCAAAGCCCATCCCTCCTGTAGCTGCAGGTAATATCCTGATGTTCCCTATGGGGTGTTGGCAGATACTGTATATTTTAGCACATTTTGACAGGCCTCTACAGCATCCTTGAATCAATCAAGTTCTGCTAAATCTAATAAAAAATTTACCATTAACTTTTAAATCATAGTAAGAAAATTGTAAAAGAAGAATGGTAGCAGTCCTGCTGTCTTGGTTTGAGGAAGATACATGCTTTTCTGTCAATCTCTGTGTCTTCACAAGAGTTATTTTCTTAGTCAATCCCCACTGTGTCTGGGAAGTCTTATTATCACTTTGCAATTAAGAAATGAGTGACAGTTTCGTTTTGAGGACATAAGAAGGGGATCTGATGACTGTGGGTGCATGAATATTTTAGCCCTATTTGAGGCCTATCCTGGGTCAGATTTCCAGGGATCTCAAGTACAGGTCCTCAGCTCTGTTGTTAGCAAGGAGTATTTCTGAGAGCAGCAGTGTTTGAGATTAAACTAATAGGAAAACTAGTTCTCCAAACCATATGAAAAAGTGACTTGTCCTGGATCTTTTGCAGATTAGACTAAACTCTTGTAGATCATAAACACCTATCAGTCCTAATGAAATTCAGTAACCCTCTCCTTTCCAGACATAACACTCATTACCTCAAAGTCTGGACACTGGAATTTTATTAGTAGTAGTACACAAGATTTCAGCCTCCTTGGGCCACTCAAACTCTGCTGCAAAGCTCTTTCCAGCTGTAGTGCAGATTTATTCAATGATTCTGTGTCAGGGATAATGAGAATTATTGAATTGCAATTCATGGTACAGTCATGGATTCAGCAGGGGGATGATGGGTCAGCTCTTCACCCCTTTCTCAAGGTCCATGTGCTCCTGCATGGATATGGGATCAGTTGGGTGACAGTGCATGCCCTGGATAAGCAGGATGCTCTCTGCTGTTTCATCCTGAGGCATTTAATGTATAAAAACAGGATGTGAAATGTCCATGTGCAAAAGCTGGGAAAGGTGGAATTACAGGTTCTGAGGCTAATGGAGTTACTTCTTCCATCTCCCATGCAGCAGGAGTAGCATCTGACAGTGACCCAAAGAGGAATGTGTGACCTTTGCTGACAAAAGAACCTAATTGCAAATGTTCTCATTTCCTGATGCCTGTGCATGGCAGCCCATGAGCTCAAGTTTTCTGGTTGAAGGGCACTCTTTTCCCTTCTTTTGTTTGCATTGCAGGCCTGATGTGGAGTCTGCTAAGAGGAACAGGGAGATTTCCAGTGTGTGAAGGAGCTGTTGAGTCCAGGCTGCAGTTGGATATAGAAGAACGTGCACAGAAATTGCAATATGTTGTATATACACACATTATACAATCACACATATGCATTTGGATATACTGTTTACATGCATCAATGTTATGCTGTATGTGTTTTTATTATCATGGTTTGTAATCCCACCATCATTCAAAGTCTTACCAAATAGCTCTGTGGGCAGCATGCCAACTTCTTTCACATTCCTGCTAAAGTCACTTGGAATATATCTGAACGTGGCAAAACGCATTTGCCAAGTTATGTGCATAAAAACATCCTTTGATCTTTCAGACTCATAAATATGTAATAAAGTACATGATTGCCCTACTGATCTGTCCTCCATCAATCATACGTCCCTCTTTTATTGATTCATCAAAATAAGATACGATCAAGGTACAAAAGAGTTAAAGAAGCTATTTATTTTAATGTTTCCTTGGAGAGCTTGCATGTTATTTTGAGTACAAATTATATATATAATATTTCATGAATGATGTTTGAAGCATTAAAAATCACCTCTGCACTTCAAGTTAACACAAAACTCTGGCCATCAGCCATCTTGTATTTGCTTTTATTTTCTTTTCTTCCTTTTTTTTTTAAATGAACATTGCAAAATGTGGTGTCATTTTTCTATGGCCATACTTAAGGGGTTTTTGACTTCTTTTTTTAAATCATGTACTCAACTGGTATTGTAATCCAACTTTGAAATGTTCAGGAAACCATACTTAGCAATAGGTTTAGTATATGGGCTGTCTGGATTGGGCAGTGAGTCTTTTCCAAAAGCAGGGATTATCCTGATTTGTACTGAGGGTAAAATGAGAACTGTGAAGGCCCAGGGAGGTATTTCAGGAGTAATAATAAAGGTAAAAACTTGGCCTAAAAATACACATGATAGCAAGCCTTGCCTCTGCCTTGGAGTTTCTGAGAAGTCTTTAAATGCCCCAGTTCAGGCTTTGGCTCTTTCAGGTGTAAAGCCACTGAAGCCGATAAAAATGAAATCTATTTGAACAGAGGAAAAATTATTCAAACCATGAATAGAGCAAGTTGTATAGCAGGTAATAAAATCTACATTTTGTTCCACAAGGGAGAAATCAATTGGAGTCCTTAAGCTGGTCTTCCTTGCTGGGAGGAGAAGCACTTTTCCTCCTGATGCCACAGCTACTGAGTTAAAGAACTCTCTGAGTTTGCTTTGACATATTTAGTGCATCCAACTGAGGCTGGTTTATGGCAGCCAGGGCATTTTTCTCAACCACTTTATGGCACTTACTCTTCGGAAGTGTAAAAGCATCCAGTTCTGAAGGTGTACCGATAATGAATGAAATAATTTCTGAGCAGGACCTGCCAACCAGGTAACAGGGAGTGAGCTTCAGCACACTTCTCTGAAGCTGTAAAATATGGGGGGGAAAGTGACATGGGTGCAGATGAGTTCACTTCTTTGTCAGGTTCTCTCTTGGCCTGCCATATGAGTTGTAGAGTCTGGGAAAGTGGAATCATTTTTATGCAGTTCTTGTCATGAATCCACCAGCAGTAACAGGCAGAAAAGACACAGATTATTGTGTGATTTTATGATAATCAAGACACTTAGCTGACTTGGAGAATGAGAGAGAGAAAAGAGGTGCCAAGTGCTTTGTGATGTTTGGCATCTCCCCTTTGAGGGTCATCACACTTAGAAAACATTAATTAAGTTTCAAGTCACCCAACAATAGAAAATGTTGTTACCCATTCCTTTCACCACTAAGAACTGAGTCCAAGTGCTGTAATCGACAGTATGGAGTGAACCACTGGCTGAGCTGGAAAAATTATTCAGACTCTTGACTCTCAGCTCTGTGGCTAGGCAGCAGAAAGCATTGGCTTTTCCTCACTCCCAGTCAGCAGCAGATTATGGCTTCACATTACGCTAGGAAATGCTGTCAGTATAACAACCTTTGGAGCTAGCAAGCCATATGCTGATTTCTGTGACGTGGGTATAACAAGAGAAGTGGTTTTGCACTAAGGAGGAAGAGCACAGCCTCTTCCCACCAGTCACACGCTGTGCAGGCTACATGAGGATTTGATCCATCTGGATGCATTCTCTTGTCTCCCACCCCGCTTCCCTGAAGACTGGTTGTCCTCCTTTGACCTCCTTTGGGCTCCTCAGTGTTTGTGTTATTGTCCTTTCTGTTTTCCTATAGGTCTTGCCAGCATCCCTCTTTGGTGCTGAGTCTCCAGGCCTCACACCTTCCCTAGATGAGAAGGAAATCCCTTTGAACCTCCCCAGTCACACATTTTCCTTGCAGAGACCTGCAGGTCAATAGCTGATGAAGCCCAGCACTGAAAAGGAAAGAGATGAAGCTTTCCTGAGCTTTTGTGCCAACCTCTGATCTCAGATTTGTTCTGCTCCTGGCCAGGTGGCATCCTTCCCTGACTGCTTTGATTTGGGAAACTTCCTGGCAGCATTCACTGGGGCTGTTCCCCCTGAACTGGGGGCAGCCACAAGGAGGAACCATCATGGATGGACCATCCGTGTTTGTGCCAGTGGGAAGAGAAGGCTTGAAAGAGTTGTCAGAGTACAGGCAGCAAATCAAAGTGGGGATGGACACACCACCACTGCCCGTGCCCAGGGCAATGGCTCAGCAAGGGTGTGACAGCCACTGGTGTAGTGACACTGCTGTGGTGACACTCCCTGCAGCCACCAGAGACACCATGCTGGGCTTTGGTCAGTGATTATTCTTTTGTCTGTGTTATTGATGCTGAATCATCATCGTTTGGCTTCTGAATAAATAGATTTGCTGATTATTCTTTCTTGTCCAGTTCTCAAAGCTCATCTCCAAAGAATATTCTGGGTCAGAGCATCTCTGTTAGCAGCATTATAGAGGTAAATCATTGTAGCCTCTGCTTGACATTCTTTCTGTGGAAGAAGCAGGGCTTCTGGGCCTTTATTTATTATTAATCGAACTATTGGCAGAATTTTTACATTACAAAAAAAAGGGGGCTGGAGGATTAAGACCTATCATTTCATGTTCTTTATCCAGTCAAGAAGGCAGGGAACAATTAAAGGAGATTCTTCTAAAATCTTTCTAGAGTTCACAGACAATAACTCAAACCAGAGCAGTGAACAGGCGTGGCAGTTAGGTGTTAGAATGATTTCTGTTTCTCTTTCTTGTACATGTTGCAATTGTTATTTGAATAACTGCTTTCTTCTGCTTTTTTAATTTTTATTTGGTGTTTATCCCATATATTTCACGTTCATTTTTGCTGAACAGAAAACCTGCTTCCTGAAACCTTCTGCTTTTCCCACTGTAACCATTCAGGAAGCGTAATTAAAGCCAACAACTTTCATTTCTTCAAACAACCTTAAAGAACCCCCCAGGTGAGACAGCAGTGACACACAATGAGTCTGGTTTAAGTACCTCAGATATGAGCCTCTGATCCTACTTTAATATTAGTCACATCTTAAAATGAAAGAGGAAATTGAAACAGGTTTTGTTTCCATAATTGTTTTTTAAAGCTAGCATATTAAATCTTGGTGAATTATTTAGTAGGAAGGATGACTCTGCACCTTTGATTTGTAAGTTGAATTTTTATTCTTAGCTGCTTTTTCCTGGCAGGATTAAATGCCAG
This sequence comes from Toxostoma redivivum, assembly GCA_013397375.1. Lineage (NCBI taxonomy): Eukaryota > Metazoa > Chordata > Aves > Passeriformes > Mimidae > Toxostoma > Toxostoma redivivum. The sequence goes on along the minus strand of VXBI01013213.1, from coordinate 1,657,942 downwards.
GTTCTCAGCTCTCTGTGGAATTAGTAAAATCCTGTGATAGATTATATAGGAAATTAAAACACAGTGGAGAGAAGACAATTGCTGGAAATGTTACAGGTTTGTTTCCACAGGATTCCTTGATAGATGTTTTCATGATGCATTTTTCAAAATTTTACCAAAATTTTCTCTTTCTTTACTATCCTCAGAAAAAGCTTGTAACACTGAAAAGGCTTGTGCTGGTCTGTGAAACTATTCTGATTTATATTTGCTGCAATGCTTTGTTGTGTATGTGCTGCTAAAACAGGCTGCTGGGAAAATGCCATTTTCTGGTAAAGGATTTGCCACCTTGTGGTTGAATGAATTCAGTAGAGGAGCCCAGTGCTAGGGATGGATGGAAAAACAGGAAGATCTCTCTGCTAAATCTGGAGCAGTTATTTAGGTTGGAGTAATTTAGCTAAGGGCAGTGGAGCCTCTAATAGGGATATAGGCAGGAGAAGCTCAACTTGGATATTTGGAAAAATTTCTTTGCTCAAAGAGTGGTCAAGCATTGGAACAGGCTGCCCAAGGCAGTGTTGGAGTCTCCATCCCTGAAAGTGTTCTAAAAATGAGTAGATGTGACACTTTGTGACATGGTTTAGTGGGCACAGGGTATTTGGTCAAAGGTTGGACTAGGTGACATTGGAGATCTTTTCCAATCTCAATGATTCTGTGATTTTGTTTAAATATCACAACTAAAATGGCAAGAGAAACCTTTTTCATGTCTCCCTTTACTGACTCCGGATAGAGTCTAGCCCAATTAAGACTTACAGATTTATAAACTTCCAGAGATAGCTGAAATGTGGGTGATGGATTTGTGTCTGTGTTTTCCTCTAGAAAGAAAAAAGTGAGGCAGGGAATAGTCTTTGCCTTCCTACATGACTCCCTACTTTTGCATCAAAATTTCTGATTTTTCAGGGCATTTTGTGCTTAGCAAACCTGTTACACCTCACCCCATCTTTATGCCTTAAGTTTCACTTTTCAGTCTGTGGCCTGAGGTGTTGTGTCAGACAATATCTAAAGGTGCCTTTCTTCTGTCCTCCTCCCTCTACTTTCCATGTTCATCCTGAATGCATTCTCATCCTGGGGTAGTTTTATTAAGGAACCAAGGGCTAAGAGTAAGTTTGGAAAGGTAAAAAAAGGATATGTTAAACTTAAAAAGTACAAATGCTGAGGGGTAGGAAAAGAGTTTACCTATTTGCCTTTCACTATGGGGGTGGGGGAGAATAAGACAAAATTAATGGATCAGCCCCATTCAGTTAAACTTGAATTTATTTGGGCACTTTCTGCTCTCAGAAAGAGCAAAGAGCAGTAGAGGAAATAATTATGATATTTTTCTTCTTACTGTGACTGTGCATGAGTTAATGCAGACTTCTAAGCTGGCTTACTAATAACATGCATTCCAAAGGGTCTGTGCATGTTTCTAATTTAGAGCTGTAAATTAGATTTTATCCTCAACTTGGCATCCATAAAAGACATTCATGGAATACACCTGCATAAAGGTCCTTATTCATCTCTCTCATCCCAATTTAGGGTTGCTTTTAGGCACTGTAATAGAGTGCAGAACCAAACTTCACCTGTGAAATCTAGTGCCTTGAAGAGGGTAGAGAATAATAATACTTTTTATTTACGACTATCTTCCAGCTTCTGAGTCTTTTGCCAGTTTAACTGCAATTCCAAGAAAAGGGGATGCTTTGATTATTTAATGTATCTTGTAGGAGTATCTTTGTTTAATATTTTTAGGCTTTGAAAGGGAGCATAAGATGGCTTTGATACAGGGGATTGGATCCATGCTATCAGAATGCCTTAATGTTGTTTCTCTGTAGCTTTTCTCCATGTCTGCTTTCTCCAGAGATGTTGCTATGAAAATTCTTACAGCTGTGGCCTTTGATGGGGCTAACACCGCCTTGCTCTACGTGCAGGAAACCCCACATATTCAAATGTCAGTCTGCAGCATCACGCTCTGCTTTCCCTGGCAGAGAGGAGCATGGTTGTCATTTGGGCTCTGAGCAGGGTTGCCCCTGCGTGGCCACAGGGATCTGACTGAAATCATTCTTCCAGGCAAGCTTGCAGTCTCCCCCTGTTCCAAGCAGTTATCCCAGTCCATCGGTGGGGCTGTGATCACGCTGTGCCTGTCTCTGGTGTGGCTGTCTGCTCCTGGATGCTGCTGCAGGCTCGCTGCATCCCCAGGGCAGCACGGTATCATCAGCTCATTACTCTGAGCTGTGCCCATCAGATACAATCCATCTTCAGAGGAAGGGTTTTTGGCTCAGGGGGTGAATTTCCTGAGGTCTGTGTGTGGGTTTCAGCCACATGGCTCCTATTGACTCTAATGGGAGTCACGCTGCTCGGAGCCCCGTGGGGTTACGCTCCCCCTGATGCATGTGCACTGCTCCACGCATCAGCTTGGAGGGGGAGAGCACACCTCTGCCCTGCCTTGTCAAGGAGAAACCAGCCCCTCTCTCCACCCTTGCCCCCACCCCTCTGGTCTTGTGTACTTATGGATAAGCAACAATGGAGACTCATTTCTATGGCAAGTTAGCAAGATTTATACTATAAATATTACATTACAAGGTTCCGACACGGTGCTATTTTCGAACATACCCACACTTTGCTGCAGATCAGTATGTCACTGAAATGTTTCCTTTGAAGAACACGTTTTTGAAATACATCATAAAAATTTCTAGCATTGAGATTCCTCCATTTGCACCATCATGGTGAGGGTTGAAATGTCTTTATTAAAGCAAGATAGTAGAAACTTATAAATGTGACTATTTCTTTCTCTTTTTTGGAGGGAGGGGAGCATTCTATAAGGGATTCAGAAAACAGGCAGCATAGCTTTAATTGAAGGAGACAATGTTGTCAGTATATGTGTTCCTACAGTTATAAAGCCCAGCAGTATAGTATTCATCAAGTCTGATTCCACCTGACACTTGACTGAAAGCATTTTGCACTAATTTGCTTTGTGCTTGTCTAGTAAATCTAAAAAGAATGAGTGAAGGGGTGATAGGTGGCCATTAAACAGAATAAACAGCCTCTGGCAAGTGAATGAGTTTTACAGACTTGTTGCTTTTGGGAGGGGGAGGGTGAAGGGGAGAAGATTATAGGTCTTTGAATCAGCATGTGGCTGCCTCTATCACTCTGTAATCACAACTGTTTTCTTTGGCCCAGAGACCCATGTGCACCTCCAGAGAGGCTACCACGGTGAAGAAGGAAGCTCTGCCCCCAAGCCTCTGCAGGAGAGCCCTCCAGACATATGATTCATATTCCAAGTGTGATAGAGGCCTAAATGGCAATTATTTTATCATATAAACACCAGTAAGATAGATTTCAGTCTGGAGCTGATTGCTTTCCTCAGATAATCCTTTTCAAATTTTCCCCTACATAAAATATAACAGCTTTAGGGTGTTTTCAGGTCCCTGCTTATGGTTCAACTTATGGTAAAAACCTTGTGCTTGTTGTCATCTTTGTCTGACTTTGCTGATAGCAGGCAGGAAATAGCTGTGTAAAGGCAGGAGGGGGTAAATAGCTGACTCTGTGGTCTGTAATTGGTTCATAGTTTTGGCCTGTGAAGAATAGAAAAGAAGGCAGAGGAGGGCTGGAAGACAGCCTAACAAGGAACACATGGGCATCTGAAAACTAAACACAGCTGGACCAAGAAGTACATTTGACCGCCTGTTCCTTGCTCTCAGACTTCTGAGCATTGTTGTTGTTACTGGGGAATATATAGCGCCGGATTTCGAGGGGGTGGGTGGGAACTGTGTGGGGATAAAAGGCGAAATATCATGACTAACAAGAAATCAAAACAAAAACTTCCTTTCTCCGTGTACTTATTTATTTAGTTGCTCTCTTGCTTGGGGTTCTCTTATCTTGGCAACCTCATTGCTGCGGTTTTGCTGGAGGGCGGTGCCCGCAGCAGAATGTCAGGTTTTCATTCCCCAAAAAGTGATGTTCAGGGGGATTCTTTTTGCTTCCCTTTTTCCTTGTCATCCCCTCCCTTGTTGCCTTCAAAACACAAGCGTGGGTGGAAACACCTGGACTGAGAGAGGACATAATGAGCCTGGAAAAGAGGATGGCATGATGAAAAACTCTACCTGTCGATACAACATTGAAGAGAGGAACTTTTATTCCTCCCCCACCAGCCTCCCCTCAGAGGGTTGGAAGAGGGATCACACCAACCCCAGGTCGTGCACCAAACCCAGGCAGAGCTCTCTGTGGGATTCACAGACCATTTCTGTATCTGGGATAAGTCAGCTTTGTTTTGGCTGCTTCTCGGACAGGGGAAAAGCTTTTCCTCTCAGTGTCCCTGAATTAAGGGCTCTCATTACTTGAACCTCATTAAAATAATCTCTCATCTGTACATGTGCCACGAGAAAATGGCTGATTCCTCCTCATTCCTCTCCCCTGTTATCTGCACAAACATATTTTTCTTTTCTAAATTAAAAAAGATCTCGCTGCTGCTACACTTGGTTGTTTACACTCTTTAAAGAAAAAAAAAAATTCAGCCCTGAACCCCCTGACTGCAGAACTGCCATTAGCGTTGATTGTGTCCAGCAATGCACAGTCCACTTCAAGAAAGGCAACATCCTCTATTTTTTAAGCCAAATGTTGTGCACCGCAGCAAGAACAAACAAGAGTGACTTTCATCCTTCAAACACTGAAGCAGCTTTGCAAAGCCTGACATGAAAGGGCCTCCCTTGCTCTCTTGTCCATGTAGGCCTGGAAATGGAGCTGAAATGGCTAACAACATTGGTAATAATAGGGGCCTGCCTGGCATCAAGAGGTGAGCCGAAAGACTTCAAAAGCTGGCTCGAGCATGGCTGCAGGAGCATTTGCTCTGGGATTCAGGCTCCAACTTTTATTCTCTCCCTTTGAAGAGCTTACAATTGGGTGGAGGGTGGAAACCAAGCATTTTTGACATGAACTCTGCCTTGGAAAATTATGAGAAAGACAGAGATGAAAAGGAATGTGTCCTGATTGTGCTGGCTATTTTTTTATTTTATTTTATTTTTAAAAGTCTGCAAAACAAGGGGCTTGCAGTACTATAATCATTGATCCTGAAATGTTCTTCAGAGATTAGTGCTATCAGTGCAATGTGAACCTCAAGGCTGAGAGGCAGAGTGGAGGAGAGAGACCCTTTTGCACTAAAATAACACAGGCTTTTAAAGGAATAGTGTATTACTCTGCTGGGGAAAAAAATAAAAGAACATAATAGAAAAAAAAACCCACAACACCTGTGCTTGAAAACAAACAAACAAACTAGAAAATAAATGGCAGGCTTGGCTTGCCTCCAAATTTTGCAATCACCTGAGGGTCCCAATTGTTTGAGTGTAGATCCCTCAGCACACTCAGACTCCTGTTTGTTTTATAAGCTCAGATCACTCTTCAGGACTCGAGTGTTGGTTTTTCTGCTTATAAACACAGAATAACCTCACGGAACCTGGAGAAGCTATTTTAGTATGGGCAGCTACGAGGATATCTATGGGATTACTTAATATTTAAACAAATTAATCATGTTGTTTCATCCTTTTTATTTTTGGCAAAGCTTCATTAGTATCAAATATGCAACAGGCAGGTGGGCAGCCTTGCAAAAGGTTACCTGTCATTTCCTATTGCACCACTCTTTCCTGTTGTGTCAACTCTGTTAATCTTTAATCATTGGGGCAATAGATATAGAAAAGAGGTAAACAAGCTGTAAGTTAGTACGAAAATGGGAGGAAAAGCAAGGGACAGGGGGAACCACTCTCAGAAGCTGACCCTGGAGACCAGACCTGCAATGAGACTTGGAGAACAGAGTGGGAAACTTAAGAAGTAAAGATCAGGCTGGAGTAGGAGAAAGATGGGTTGGAACGGAAGAAAACCAGTGGATGGGAACATCCATGATTTGGAAGCCACTTGCACCTGGTGGGCAAGGGGAAGGTGTCCTGAACTGATATATAGATGGAGAATAATGATCCAAATAGAGGAACACTGAAGAGCCTGCCCAGAGGCTGTTGAAACGAATGGAAAGAGTTTGTTGGACGTTTGAGTCCTCAAAAGCTGAACAAACACTTCCCACCCACTAAGCCACCCCCAGATGTTGTCACTCTAAGCGTGAATCAATCTGACATTTTAAGATGAATATTCTGTATTCAGTGGCTCTCAGTCTGTACTTTTGGCACTTTCTAGTGGTCCTGAGCGCTCCTTCTGAGCACAGCTTGTTTTCCCTCTCTCATTTGTAACCATGCCATGAGGGAGCTGTGTATACACACTGCTCTTACCTATTTTTCTCTGAATGGGGAATTGTGGAGTGGCTGCTGTACATGATGGCCTGTCAGGCACCAATTAGCAATCCATTCAGAGTCTCTGAAGCTGTGATCCACAGCCAGAACAGAGTTTGAGAACACTTGTTTTGAATTATGTTGCACAAATCTCATGCCATAGATCTACAGCAAAATGAGATCATATCCCCATGTCTTTCACATATCAAGACATCCAGGTATGCTTGTTTTTGAACAAACAAAAACAAACTTAGAGTGAAGCGTTTCTTGTGTAAAGCAGTTTCTTTGACAGGATGTCTTATAAATTAATTTTACTCCATCTGAAATATGATTTGCTTTTATGTCTCAAACTACAATGACATGAGTATTTCAGTTGTTAAAATATGGAAGTTAAACTGTTGGTTGCTGAGTTCTTAAATGTGTTGCTGATGTGAGTCCTTCAGTTATTTTTTCCAACCTCTTTTCTCAAAGGCAAAGAGAAGCCTCTTAGCATTTCTAAAGCCCAACTTGTCAGTCTATTGCTGTCGCTGAAGTTTATATGCTAAATCTTCAAATCAATATTGATAGTTCTTAGCTAACCAGTTCTCTAACTTTAGAGAGGGAGCAGAAGAAGAAAACGAAGTCCCTGAACTACAGGGACAACAGGTAGAAAGTGAGGCTGCAGGTGGCTTCTAATGCGCTCTGAAAGCTGAGTGCTTAAAGCAATCAAAGGTAGGGGAAATCTAAAATAATATCTTCAATAACAATCTCTTAATTTGCAAGGACGAGGAAAAGAGCAGCCCTTGGTTGTATTGCCAAATTTAAGAAATCTGCAAAGCACCAAAGCAGAGGAAATCCAGCAGCAATTCCCAGGGCTCTCAGCTCACTCACTAGCTGACTTGATGAGCCTCTTTGATCTGATATTGACATCATATCAGATCTCCTGCACTGTTTTGCCCACTTGCCAAAGCCAGCTTCCCAGAAGCGAAAATATGCGTTCCTTTCCTTGGGGTAATTTGAAACATTGACATGAAACAGACCTCTTGCTCTTCCTCTGCTGTGGCCTGCCTTTGGAGTAGTTCCTTCATTAGTGTCTCCTTAAAAACACTTGGAGGTCAGTGCCAGGCTGGAATTGCAGTGTTCTTGTCTATTGTGAGTGATGCGATGATTGGGTATTAAGTGTATGAATACCAAGAAGAGAAAAGACAGAATATATAAGTTGGTTTGGGAGCCTGGGATTCAGACATCCAGGGTTTTTCACATATCTTGTATAATGAACATAGACTTCATTAACCATTTTTGGCTACTCACTGGTTGCTATATTACACAGAATACTCACTGTTGTTTTAGTGATACATGAAATTTTCATGGTGAGAAAGAAATGATAAGTTCCCAGTTCAATGTAACACATGGAAAGAAGCCAGTGATAAAAAAGTTCCTCTTCTCTCTGCAAACACTGGAAATAAAAGTATAATCTACGTTAATGGCAAGCTCAAGTACCATGTCTGCACAAATGCCAAAACAGCATGGGAAATATGCTGCTCTCTTCCCAACTAGCATTCCAGATCTACTTATTAGAGAGCATCTCAGGCCCTCTTATGTTCCCTAGACTGTAATACTGACCTCGCTTTTACTTGATTCAGCAATATTAGGCATATTTAGATCCCAAATTTCCTCCCTTCTCCCTCCCCCACCATTGCTAGCTGCCATAGCTTGTTCATGGGGATACTGAACAATAAACACATGTATTTGGAGTGTCCAAAAACATGAGAAACGAAGAGACATCTGTTTTGGGGAGGAAGTGCAGCACATATGGGTACCTCAAGAGTTTGGGGGCAGTGTCTGGACTTCTTCTATTACCCTCTCTCCCTTTTGGACATCAGTTGACCAAGATTTTTCTCCTTGGTTGGTGTATGCTTCTCTCTCATTTAATCAGCACTACTGGGGAGGAAATATGGCTGGAAAAGTAGTGCTTTAGAAAGTTACAGTGGCAAAACTTCCCTTAACCAAATGGCTAGTCATTAATCTTAAATACAAGTATCAGGAGGAAAAAAAGATCGGGGGTCAGGAGTAAAGGCATCCAGGTTGTTTGTGAAATATTAAAAGCTAGAGTTCACTGAGCATCTGTCTTGTGCATTTTAATTGTATCTCCATGAACCTGAACTGTGGGGCCCTCAGCGAGCCCTTCTCAGCTGTGCTGGCTCACAAAGTTCAGGGCTGGGTTGTAAGTCGTTTTTATTTAGCACCTAGTGACAGCAAGTACTGTAGGTGGAGAAACATTAAGTGCCACTTAAATCTGTTCCTGTACATCTTATTAGGAATATACTGGAGTGATACTCTGGCTCTGAATTCACTGAGAGTCATTAAAGAGTCCCCCTTGGCCTTTTCTAATACATACCTGACTGTGCCACTGGAGAACCCTCAGCTTCCACCCAGCACTCTGCAGGGACTGCTCAAATCCAAAACCAACACACCACAAAGTCAATGCTACCAACTACTGATTGGGAAAACCAGTGTTCTTGGCTGTGCCAAGACAGAAACCAAGGGTGCCACTGGTTTGGAATCAGAAAATGTGTCTGAAAAGGGCTGCTGAAGTTGCACATGTTTTCTGAGAGCACATCTTGACTAAATCTAAGTGCTGAAAATGCCAGGGTTTGCATGTGTGGACAAGTGCATCCATCAGGACTCACTTCCTTTTCAAAGGTTGAATGAGTTTTTTTCTTTGGCTGCCCTGGGAAATTTGTCCAAAACATTAGGTAGCAAAATAAAATACCAAAGGTGGGCTTTTCTTGGGTGAGCCTGTCCGTAGAGAGAAAGCAGTGGCTTTGATCTGAGCACTTGCCCAAGCTGCTGAAGTCCATTTGAGCTGGCTGAGAGAGGCTTGGTGCACTGTTAATGTAGTGAAATGTAGCACAAGTATTTGTTATTGCAGCGAGTATCAAAGGAGGCAGGACGACTTTGCCACTTACTATAAAGTGCTTCCATGAAAATGGAAATGAATGCTACAGGGGTCTGTTCCCTCTGAATGCACAGGGGAGCGAGGCACTGAAGGGCTGCTTTCATTATACCATTAACAGGGCAAGTTACTTTCTTTCTTTCTTCCTCCATCCCTCTTCAAAAGCTCAGGGGGCTTGAGGCTCATTCTTTGGGTCAGCCAGGCAGTGCTGTGTGTTCCCTGCCAGCCAGAGCAGTAAATCCCACTGTTGTTCCCAGATGGGCCCAGCAGAAATCCATCCCTTTCTGTCATTCCAGCTGCACTTTCTCCGCAGGGAGACAGCAGTCACCCATTTGGTGAGGAGGGGCAGGCTGTAATGTCTAGCCAGAAACATCCACCATAAACCATCGCTTCCTGTTATGACACTCATGTGTCTAAACTTATTGATTTATTTGGGTGCAACTGTCTAACCTGCTCGAGGAAGAGTGGACTCAGCAGGTACTAAGTCATGTAACAATAGGAAGCATCAAAATACAGCCTGCAGTGTTTGATCTGGGAATGAATCTCAGTTTAGATTTATTCTTTAAAAGCTATCCTATGCCTTATCCAGAAATATATTTTCCATTTCCATTTTTTTCTTCCATTTAAAAAAATTATTATTAATATTCATATTATCTGGCAATAGCTTTTTCATTTGTGTATTTCTCTGATTAGCAGCATAGAAATTTTAGAAATTGCAAATCTGGAACTTGGGCCACCAAGGATAAAAGGGAGAGTATTCTGTTTTGGTTTATACATCTGTCTTGATTAGGGAATTCTTTCTTTGTCTGGAAGCAATGTGATCTGGTTGTTAGAAAAGTGAAGATAGACCTTGGGGACACTTGAGTTCTTTCCTGGCCCTGTCACTCAGTCAGATTCTTTACACCTAAATCCACCCTTTGGGTTTATTAGTGGGTATAAGAACACCTATCCAGCTTTCCTGTGTGCTGTGAAACTTAATTTATATTTCTTTCAATTTGTCACACTGGAGAGCTTGTATAAAGCATGTAACTACTGATTTTTAAAGGTGTAAGGTAGTTTTCCCTCCCATGAACATTTATTTAGGTTGATCACATTTAGCATACAACCCCACACTGTTTTTTTCTACAAAATATTGAGTTTAGAAATTCGCTGTGAGTTACATCTTTACACCTGTAAATAATAATATCTTGTATATATGGGCATATATGTGTGTGGCCATATATGTCTGTATATATTTATATATACATGGTTATACATACACAAGCAAGAGAAGAGATAGTCTTTCCAAATAGTCTGGAAAATCTCTGGGACTCCACAGCTGGCAGTGCATTTCTTTTATTTAAGGAAAACTTACGCAAAAATGCTTATGTGCAGTCAAAAACTTCCCAGCTCTAATTAATTAATATGAAGTGTAAACAGGTCACGAAATATTTTTTAGGGCTTAATACATAGAAATGTCCTGTGTTGATGCTAATGAAAAAGTAATGCCTGGAATATTTCACATTGCAGGGCCTGGGGACACAGATCCATGGAAAAGCAATTCATACCAAACTGCTTTACAAGTGCAAAAATTCTGTTAGCCTAAAGCTACAGCACCACATAATTGTACAGGGGGAAAAAAAAAAGGCAGGAAAAAACCCCCAGCCCTCCTCTGCTCTGTGTTTGCATTTATTTCAAGCTCTGGTAATGGGTCATGCTCTTAAAAAATGATGACACCAATATTTCAGCAGAAAGGATTTTTAATCTACCATATTCTCTGTGTAATCTAGAGAGCTCCTCATTACCTCCCTGCATAGTCTGTCTTTCCAGCTGATTTTTGAGATCTGATCAGTGCAGGAGAAGTTAAGGCAATGTCTGAAGACCATAGAAATCCAGCCCTCTCCCCTGGAGAATAGTGTCTTAATTGTAATAGCCCATTTTAATCATTGTGATTGTTTAAAATATTATGAACAGAGGGAAATAAGGAAGATAATTGTGCTTCAGCAGCCACAATCTTTTGTTATCACCTAAGCATATTGGAGATTTAGCTGTGTATAGTCCCAATACTTCCTTCACATACCAAGTGGCCCTAATTATGTGGGCAGCTAGAATTCCTCTTGAGAGAGAGGCTTGGATAGCAAAACAGCAGGTAAGAAATGCCTCTTCCTTACTTCTTTGTTTCTTCCCAGTCCCCTGTAGCTAAGGCTGCATATGTGGCTGTCTCTGTCTTTGTGACACTTTAAATGTGAAACAAGTAATTTAGTTGAAAATTTTCTGTTATTTTTTTTACATGCTTCATATGCTGGGTTAAAATCCATTAGCATATAACAAAAATCGGAGCAGATGTAGTGCAACAGATTCCTTAAGGGAGTCCATATTTTTACATATTTTGTAATAAGGAAACTGTCACTCCCAGATGGTATCTAGCTAATACTGGTGGTTTGCTTGCTGATAACATACTAAAAAATAAAATTAATTGTATTCTATTTGATGACAATGAAGCCATTATCATATATAATTTACTCTTAAAGCAAACGTCCAAATGATGGTCCCTTGCAATAACTAAGCTTTCCCGGTCTCTGCCTGTCTCTTCTCTTCTACCTCAAAAATTCTTTCAGAATTTGTTGCAGCAGAAAGCTCCAGCTGCGAAGTGTAACAGCCGTTCATTAGCAAAGCTGGAAACCAGTGTTAATTTGTGCAGGGAATCTGGGCCAGCAGTACCTCAGTGCACTTACCACAGGCTCCATCCTTCACCAGTGGTTCTCAAACTGCTCTGGTTTGGGTGTCACTGTTATATATCACAGCAAAAGGAAACAATTAACCTTTGCAATAATGCCACTGACTGGTGCCTGTCTGCTAATGGGCTTGAGAAGTGCAGGAAGTATCCAGAGCTGGTACTTGCTGTGAAAATGAAAATCACTAATCCAGGGTTCTACACAAACACACAACACTGATCTGTAGAATATGTGCGGCAGAAAGCTAAGATGATCAAAAAATTTAAAGAAAAAAAAATCTGAAAGATTTTTTTTTTCCCCTGATAAAACCACTTAAATCCTTTCTTAGGTGAAAATGTCAAGACCTGTTGTAGACTGCTCAGTTACAGCCTGATAAGAGAATGGTTGCGTTCACAGGAATTAAGAGTTTTGGTGAGCTTTATTGACCTGAAACACCAGAATGAGCAGCTCAGAAGAACTTTCCTTGTCTCTTTCTGTCCTACCACAAAAATATCCAACTTTTCAGGAAATTGCCCTTGAAGTTGAGGTACTGTGCAAAAGAACAATTTGGTAATGAAGAGTTTTCATTCTCCAAGTTGGCCTTGGGCAGGGAGTGTTGACTTTCTCCACACCTCTTGGGGACAACAGCACTGGTTCCCCAAGCCACAGATAATTTGTAGCTGTTGATACCAGTTGCCAAATGGGAAAACTGGGACAGAGGGGTGAAGTGATTTCACACAGAGCTGGACCTCATGTCTGAATTCACAGTTCCTTGGCCTGCTTCTTCCAGTGGTGTTGGAAACTAAAAACAATCTAGCAGTGTAAAAGAGAGAGTTTGTCAAGACTGACTAGTTTAAATAACTATTCAAGGAAACGTTTAACTTGGTAATAATGGTTTCTCATTTCTGGATGACAGTAGAGCAATGCAATGAGGCACAATGTCTGAAGGGTCTAAACTGTGCCTGGCTCTGTTCATTCTAGTTTATTGATGCTTTTAGTTTCACTTCCTTTTTGTTATAAGCACAAAGTGCTCAGAAGAAGAACAGATGACTCCATTTCCATTTGGAGAGCTGGTGGAGGAGGACAATGATGTACCCACCTCTGCCACATGGGAAGTGATTTTACATTCTCTGAGGCTATTGCCTCAAGTTGAGAACTATGTGATGCTACTGGCAGACATTGCAGCGGAAACATACATGTAATTTTGAGTAAAACATTATTTAATGTAAGAAATCACAGACCAGTGCTTGGAAAGAACTACAAAAATCTTAGCCACCTCTTGTCCTCCATCTTTAGTTAGAAGGTTCTTAGTAATCAGCAAGATTATTTTACTTCATTTTCCTATTTTATTTTGATTTCTTTGGGTTTTTGGGGTTTTTTTTAATGAAACAGCCCTGTGGATATAACAAGAAAGTAATGAAGTTTCAGTCCCTGAGTGGAATGTGTCCCAGGCTTTAATCTTTTCCTTCAGTTCAAAAAGTGAAGAGTTTCCTTCCCCAGTCTTCCTCTCCTGGTGTTTCACAAAACCTATTCTAGTAAGTTTGCAGTCTCAAATGGCAGAACATCATTAAATAACTGCTTGTATCACATTTCAATTATCTGGTGACTAAAGTGGCTTAGGGATTGTCCATGGTCATCTGGAAATTTGGGATTTGGGTAACAGATTTTCTCAAACAGAACTTACCCAGCTTCAAATGCTCTGAACTCACTTTGTAATCCTTGTCTTCCATAGTATCAGGTGTTGCCTCTTTGCTCTTTTTCTAATGTGTTAAGTACCAGACAACTGTAATATTTTATTTAGCATGATTTGCATTCAGACTTCAAATATCCCTTGAATAATACAACATTTACACCTTTGAACTTTACTTCTCTGTGTTCGCTGGTGTTATAAGATGTATACCTACAGAGGACACCTGCCAAAAAAAGCATCATTGCTCCAATGTTTGTGGACCTCAAGTTGTACCTCTTCTCTCTCAGCCTCCCTCATTAAGACATCACAGCTGATGTGTTTTCTCCTCTGTGCTTTAATGCCTGAGCAGTAGATGTATTTTATTCATGATTTGGTAGGAAATGTGTCTGGTGGGAAGGAATTTGGACACCATTAAAGGAACCTGAAATTCCACCGTGGATGTTGGGAGGGAGCTCTTTTTCTTAGCCACATAAAGCATCTGCTTAAATTCTCAAGTGTGGAACGTGCAGACTTGTTAGGCAAGATTTTAACAGACTGTTTGGCACTGAGTGTAATTTTCCCAAAGACCTGGCAATGGAAATAGTTGAAATAATGGTTTGTCAAATACTCATCAAGAAAAATGCTAATTGATACCTCATTGAATTGAGCACCACACAATACCGGAAAGGGAATGGGCATTTCCTGTTTCTTCCCTACTCAAAAAGAGACTCTTCCCAAGAGACTGCTCATGTTGGATTAGATTAGTCCCAGCTGTAGGGCTACTCTGTAAGGTGGATTAGTTTGTGTCATACTGGATTGATTATTTCATGGAGTGATGTGTGGCTCCACAAGCCTGTAGTATATTCTTAGTGCCAGCATTGCTAGATGCCCTTTTACCAAATGCCATTTTGAACCCCGCAGCAACATTTGTGTTCTGGTGTCTCTCTTTCCTTTGTTCCTTGAAGTTTCTGGGTCCGGTTGAGCTCTTCAAGCCAGCATGGGGACAGGAGGATAAAGCACAGCTGTGGCTGTGGGGCTGGAGTGCCAGCTGGCCACGGTGCCGTGGCAGCATCGCTGGGCCACTGGGTGAAGCCAATCTGAACTTCTGCAATAAATATTAAAGAGACCACAACTTTGAATGGATTTGGAATCTGAAACCAGAAACCCAATCTAAATGTCAGAGCAGGTCCCTATCTGCAGACTAAACTGAACTGAATGTTCAGACCCCAGCTTTGGCAAAGAAACGAAGGCCATAAATCCAAATCTGCTTTTTGTATTTCAGCCCCTCTTGTGATGCTAATAATACTTTGCCCTTTCACAATCTCCAATATTTTAGAAACTTTGAAATGATTTATCAAATGAGTCATACTTCCCAGTTGGGACTCACAAGAACTAGTTTGCTAGAAATATCACCCAAAAGCAAGGTCAGGACTGGGCTGTGGCTGAATTTCTGCTCTCTTGGTAGCTGTATATGGATACCAGCACTGTAAGGTTTTGTCTGTATCTCTGTAACTCTTCCAGTGCAATCCCTGTGTGTCAGAAAGCCCAGCTCCATGTGCCTTGGATTCCCATAATTTCCAAGGTGCAGGTGTCATTCCTCTGCTTCTGCCCAAAGGCTTCTAGAGAGAACAGAACAGAGTGGGGGAAGCTCTTGATGCAGCAAAGTCAAGTTTGCTTTGTCACTGAGAGCCTTCCCCAATATTTGGAGTATTAAAAGATTCACCTGGGGCTCTGAGGGGAGTGAGTGGCAGAGCTGAGGCTGAAACACGGAACTGCTGAATCCATGTGTTCCTCTGAGCCTTTATGTTCAGAGAAAAAAAGGATTATTTAGCATCAAAGGTACCAGTAAAAGATACAGTGCATCTTCATTCATCATGAATAATGCTGTTAGTGAGAAATAATAGTATTCCTTAGTATTGATGACAATATATGGAGCATTAGCAAAGCCTTCTGCTAGGAGAGTTATCTAGTGAAGTGAATTATGGAATTTTACTACCTGAGTACAAGGACTGATATAAATGATCATCACTGTGGCAATGAATTGGTTTAAAAAGGCTTCTTAAGAACTTGCCTAATGCTCATAAATTAACATTAAATATGAGATGGGTTATCTAATCACATGCTTTCAGGCAAATTCCTTTTTAATATGTATGTACACTGCTGCTGGAAGTACAGAAGATATATCAGAGGAGATATTTCATGCCATAAATGGTTACATTTGATAACTCTGTATTATTTTCATAGTTTTTGTCAGTTATGGAATTTCTTTCTTTACCATGAAAATTTGTTCTGTACACAGAACCCACATTAAAATAATATTTAGAGATAAATTTAACCCTCTGTATGCCTGTGGCGTCAGACTAAAGAGGAATTTCACTGATCATTTGATAGGAAATACAGGAATTGTGGGTTCCTTTGTTTTAAGTAGAAGTGGGGTTGAGTCACTGAGCTGCTGCACATCTTCTGCAAACTGCTGAGGCTCAGGAACATGCGAGGGTGTACCCAGTGCAGCTCTTGGTATATTTGGTAAACAGTGCCCCTGATTGCCACCCCCAAAAACTTTGGTGGGAAGATTTGGTGAATATACCAGAAGCTGTTCTGAGATATTTTAATGCAGGGCAGATAAAGCTCATGGCTTTAATCAAAGAAGAGTAGGATGTCCAAAATGCAGATATCTAATTTTCTGTCCTCTGGATTAGCTGGATAAGGGAATATTGGTGCACCAGGTTAAAGCTGATATTTTTTTTCCTGTAGCACATACCACTGCCTTCTGTGCAGTGCCACAATGAAAAACACCAGCTCAGGTCAGGTTTTGAACTCTAAACAGGGGCATTTACTGTTCTTTGTGGTGCCTGTGATTCAAACAATTCCCTTCTCAACCTGATGGAGGAGATCTGCAGTAGAAAAATGCTTCCACCTGTTGGAGTGACTTGAATTTTAAGCTGGGTTAACTATGGAGCCCCATTTGGAAATAGTTTGTAAAATGCTTGAATCCTCTGGGGGTGGTTGTATTATACACCTTGTAGTTGCTGAACATTTCAAGACTTAAACTTTATCTCTAAATTAATCACCTGGGGATCAAGCTAGAAGACTGGATAACAGTTTTACTAATCAAAACAATTTTCTGTACATTGTTGAGTTCCAGGGACTTTTCCCTGCCATCTGAAAACACAGTGAGAGGACGCCAAGAGCAGAATTATAAAACAAACTTTTTAAATCATGTTGTACTTGGAGTTTGATTTCTTAGTCTGTACAGTGAGCAATAATAAACTAATTATGATTAAACTGATAAGGAGTACTCTAAGAGTCAGCCAGGAAAGTCTTTCATAAATAACCAAGAAGGAATGCTTGGTCTCACAGTTGACATACATCAGAAATGCTTCTTTTTGCCTTTTTAGAGAGAGCTGTTTAAAAAAAAATACTCAAAAATGCCCAAAAACCCCCAAACAAAAACAAGTCCAAACCAGCAGAATAAAATATGTATTGTTAGTATTAGATAAATCCCATTTTATCTGAAATTGTGTGACATCTTTCTGACCCCACAGAACTGGCTCTCAGGCACGTTGAAGCAGAACTACTACTGTTGCTGCTATATAGCAAAAATTCTAGACTTAGACTTCCTAAGAGAGCAGAATATTTTGGCTCTGGGTTTCTCTTTGGCCTATTTTGAATAGTATTTGGGTTTCACGGTTATAACTGGGCAGAATTTATTCAGCTTAATACATGAGCATTTCTTCCCAATAGGTTAGGTCAGCTGTGAGGTTTAATCAGTGTTCAGATTTCTGACATGCTGCTCAGGGGCATGTCATCTGAGCAAATAAACAACCCAGGAAAGGTCTGTATACCACAGGGATGATGTGGGATTGCAGGGGATCAGTTCCACTCAGGTGTTTATGGTGGTAGTGTCTTTTCATGGCAGATAAGAGCTGACATTCAGCATTACACCCTATGTGGCACCAATGTGCATAAAACAAACAGTTATTGTTGTTTCCCCTTTGGAGCACTCTTGTCTAAAGGACTGAACTGAATATGTTTGCTTCTCTTTGAAGCATGCAGATCCTTCCCACTAATGTTGCAAAGGTTTGGTCTCTTTTATAAAAGGAGCATATTTTCAGCTCTTCCTCACTTTAAAGAGAATCTTCATATTGAACCTGCCTCTGGGTAGTCCTGGTCCTATTCTAGTTCTTTTTCCTACATAGGTCCAAATTAAGGCCTCTGATTTCCACTAGCCAGTGTGGCAAGAGCAATAATGGGGACCAGAATCTTCTTTTTCCTTTGCTGTCCTATCCATACTTGACAGTACTTTGGAGAAGAAGGGGCATTCAGCCAAGGAATGAAACCTCGAGGCAACCATATCAGCCTCAAAGATTTATTTATTTAATTAAGTCATCAGCAGGATGGAAAAATACTCTCAGTTGCCAGAGAGAATTGTTCCAAGCTCAGGGAGGGTCAAAGTGCATGCCTGCAAGTTATATGTTACCAGGACTTGAACGAGAAGCTTCACAAAATTCTGCCCTTTGGTCTGGAGTAATGATGCTGTGGGTGCATCACTGAGGGAGGAGAGGGAGAAGGGCTGAGAAATTTCTGGTTTGCTCTCCCACTGGAGTGATCCTGCCTTAGAACTCACTTGGCAGCTGCTTTAGTGTCGAGTGGACCTAGTCACACAGCCAGCCTAGAAAATGTTGGAGGTCAGGAGTGAGTGGGACCACTTCAGGCAGTGAGAGCAGCCTCCTGATACAGGACTCAGCTGCATGATCCCATAATGTCCTTCAGAAACAGCTCTGTTCCTGCAGTTCCCGAGTTCTGCACAACTTGCCTCAATTGCCAAGGCAGTGACAAGGGACTCAGAATTCTCCATCTCATACAGCTGGAGAAATTGCTGCCACTGAGACATCAGTGGTCCAAAAAAACAAATAAAAAATCCCCAATCTCTTTATCAGGAAAGCTCTCAGAGGGCTGGGGATGAGCTTTCCAGTCAGTGCAGCCAGAGACACAGCCCAGCACCAGCAGGTACCTCTGTGCCTTGGCTCTTCATCTGGTACAAATTGGCCTCATTCTTCTGATCTGGCTCTGCATTCAATATTATTGCTGGACAACGTTTGCTGTCATTTCAGATAGGACTGAACATTTTTAAGAAAAATTTGGGAAGTATGTATTGCCTCAGACAACTTCTAGTTAATAGCTCATGTTTGTTGCTCTTCCCCGTGGGAATGCTTCTGAACTTTAGAGTTAAAAAAAATCCTCTGGCAGGAGCAATTTAGTAAAGCCAGGATGTATTTTAGTGGAACTTTTCAACTTTCCAGTCAGTTCCATTGTTGATTTTTAAATAAGTCTTGCAAGCATCAGTCTCAGCTTTTAATGCTCCTCTTATTGGCTTCATTTGTCTCTCTGAGGGGTATGTTGCTGCAATATTTTTCTGTTCCAGGACTGCACCAATTTCTCATGCAAATTAATCTTGTTAATTATCACAGCCATGCAGTCCTTTAGCTAAGTTCTCTTTGCTCAATGAAACCCATCAAATGCACTCAAAAACATGGAGGAGTTTTTCAATAATCAATTCAGATACATTTGCCCCACTAGAGTGAAGAGACTGTGCCTTGATTCTTCTTTTTTCTTCATTTTGATTCTTCAACTTTCCTCAAAAGCTGATCCCCCTGCAGTCTGCTCTTATGGGTTCCTCTTTGTTTGGAAGACTCAGCAAGATTCACACTGAGGGCAGCAAGTATGGGTTTGCTTTTGGATGATGCTCTGGAATGTGAAAATCTAGCTGAAAAGATACTTTTGGCTTCTTCCAAGATGCACAAATAGTTAACTCAAATTTCATATGAATTATCAATGACATAGGTTGCTATCTTGCTTGAAAACCAGAATTGGCTTCAAAAATTGCTATTTTCACCCAGCCCCACTTCTGGTGATCTTCCCAGACACTGACCTTCTTTTTTTTTTTTCCAAAAAAATATTGCTTTCTATTCTCTCTGGCTTTAGCCAGAGTCATTACTTTTCTCTTTGTCATACTGAGACTCAATAGCATTGTAATTATTTCTGACATATGGTATCATCTATCCACCTCTCCTTCCAATATGTCCAAATAAAAGAGGAATGCCACTGCAGCCACTAGACCATGGTTTCCACCAATTAATACCACCCCATGCCTGTCTGTTCCTGGGGGAGCATGGACCTAAACTTCATGTGCAGGGTGATGTGCACGGAGCCCTGGAGTTTTGCTACTTGCTTCAGCTCCCTCAGAACTGGAAATTAAAGCCCCAGTTTCCTTCCCTAGTTTTGTGGCAGAAGGCCAATGATTCTATCTGAGAGCTTTTTCTTTACCTTCATTAACCCCCAAATGTTGCTGTATTCAAAACATCCACAGAGAGTGTATTTATCATTCATTTTCTGTTCATGTTGATATGGGAAAACACGTGCAATCAATATTGAATCTCTTTCAAAACAACTTAAAATGGGAATACATATTGCTCTAATCTAAAATGAATCATGATGATAAATGATGAAAAATATGCCAAAAAGTGAAAATCCTGGGTTTAGAAGTTCTTTAGTTGTGGGTGTGGATTTGTGTATGGATCTGCATATATATATATATATATATGTTGTTTACCAAGATATTAGAACTCAAATCAAAATTCAATTAAAAAGGAAAAAATTGCTTTAGTATTTAATTTTGTGCTCATAATTAAACCTCACATGCCCAAATTTATGCATCTGCCATCTATTTAAATATATTTATTTACCTGTATGAAAAATGACCACAAGTGCGTGTTAAAAAAAGACAAAGGTAGATTCGGCCATATTAATCTGTCTTCCACAGTTATTTTCTAGTGCAAAATAGAACTGTAAAGCAATACAAGCTGTAGATCATAGCTGTCCTTCTGTATATTTATGGTTCTCCAACCTGTTTGCTCCCCCCTTTCAGGCTGAAAGTAAATGCCATTGCATTATTAGAGAAGTTAAAGACAAAATTAGATTAAAGACAAATTAGACTGTGGTTTGGTGAATATCTTAATTCAATATAACCAAGCATGCTAGGAAAAGAAGCCTTGCCCCCACTCTGTACCCTCTCTTTGTGGGTACCAGCCCTCATTTGTGCCTCTGCAGACACCCAGAGGAGCAGATCAAGGAGCAGATCCCTGAAAACCAACCTGTCAGACAGACATTGCTTTTCATGAGTTTTTCTGCCAGAGCACAAACAAGTGGCCCAGGGTGAAGAAGGAGGCTGAAATGCCATTTAAAACCAGTCTGACCAGTACTCAAGAGTTAATCTTTCTGGGATCTCTGGGACAGTAGTTCCTAATGTGCCTGCACAGTCAAAAATATTTCCAGGCACTGCAGCAAATTGAATGGTTTGGACCATGAATAGTTTTCATTAAAATGTGGCTTTGGGGGACAAATAAAATTTTCAAAGTAACTGATTATTTCGATTCTCACACAGAAAAGGACCTTTTCATGTCTGCATTTTAAAATGTATCCAAACCCATAATCCCTACCAAAAAAAGTGAATTTGCTAATAACAGTTTATGAAGCTCACAATAATATATTTTGTCCTGAGTTAAGAAGAAAAATCGTGAGAGCTGCTGAGACATGAAGTGGCTCTGCTCTTCCATGTGTTTTGAAGGAGTAACTTCACCATTTGACTTAAGCCTGGCTTCTCAGGGCGCGCACAGTTGAGCAGCGAGACATGGTTTTGCCTCATTAGGTCAGCCACGCCAGCCTGCAAGGCAATGCAGCTGGTTCTGTGATGCTATTAAAGAAATTATCACTACATGCACACATCGTTGTAGCATCAGCCCCCCAGTGAAGGCACAAGATCACAGATTTGTTCAGGGGGGTGGAATCAGCAACGCAGATTACAGTTAAGAACATAGTGAGTCAATTTAAGGTTATAAATACCCTGGTTTTCTGTTATGCTTTTAATCTTTATTAAATTGAATGATTGTTATTTGTTTTCATTCGCATATGCATGTGTATCATATATAGCTTGTTTCTGCATATATAGGCCTGTAAGACTATAACAAATCTTGCAGAAGTCTTCTAGGACATAAATAGGGTGAGCCCAAATCCTTATCTGAGAAACCACACAGACACCAACACACACTCAGCCTTTAGAATTTCCCTGTGCATTTTTGCAAACAATGACAAACTGTTTTTAGTTTGTTTTGTTGGCTTTTTTTTTTTTAAAGCATGCAATATTTTTTGCATTGCTTAAGAAGAAATTAAAACATCTTTTTGCTTTCTATCCTTCCTTTAATGGCTTTGCATATTGCTTTTCATCTAAACTCAGTATTTGAACGTACACTTACCAGGCGCCTGTTTTCTTTGTTGCTTGTAATTACTGAATAAGTCGGAATCATAGCCCAGGAAGTCTGTGTGGGATTACATCTGGAGTAGTGTACTATAGCAACACTGTGCTTTGCAGAGCTTCTTCTCTCGTAGGTTTGATCTTAATGATGGGCTACACTTTCATCTTTAAAAAAATCATTTTCCGCAACTCACTGCTTTTTATACCTCAGCAAGAAAATGCTGTTTATTGTTCAGTTTCTCTTGCCTACAATGTTTGTATCTATAATTGAAACTTAAAAGCTACAAGCTTGAATAATTCAATCAGAAAGCATATTGTTTTTACTGTTCTCGGTATGAATCCAAACGATCGCATTATTGTGATGTTATAATATCAGAATGTATTTATTTTTACTTGCACAGTCATAGCAGGCAGTGTCTCTCTGTCTCTCCAGAAAAAAAAAACAGTGATGAGGAGGGGAAAAAAAAAATAAAAAAAGCTGAGCTTTATCCATGCTGGGCTCCTTTGGTCTAACTTAAGCAAATGAGATCTGTTGTCCCCTCCAGCGAGCGGCGGCTCTGTCGCTAAGGCTGTTTCCATCAGCGCTGCTGCCCGCTCTGGCAGTGCCCCTGAGGCTGAGGGTGACACTGGCAGGGACACGTGTGACCTCCCCGTGTGAAGCCACCTCTGCCACCGAGCGTGTCACCGATACCACGCTCGTGGCAGCTCCGTGGCAGCTCCGCGCTCCACTCCCTCTCCTGCAAAAACAAAGGCAGAGCAGCTCCACTGGTGGCTCAGGGACACCTTCTCACCCCAGAACTGAGCAAATTGAGGCTCATGTGTTTTGTGCTTAGTATATATATATTTTTTTTTTAATGGGAGAAAAATCCCCATGTTTTAATTCTATTGTTGGCTATCATATTCTCCGTATAAGGGCTTTGAAAACACAACGGGTGAAGCTGTGGAATCTAACACAAGTGCGATGTGTTTTGTCTCAACTACACAGCAATTTTTTGAACTGATAAAACATCAAATGTGACTTCTGGCTTAATATGGTTGAAGCAGTTGGTAAGAATTAGCAATAATATGGAAAGTATCCATTTTTCCCTTTATTGCTATGTTTGGGCAAATCATTATGTATAATAATCTACTCTTAGGTAGTGCTGTAGCTGTATCTGTGGAATTAGGCCCAGGAAGAAGAACTGCCCTTACTCCCATAACCATGAATCTGAAATTTTCTGATTTGTATAGATTTTCATTATGTCCTTAGCATAATTTCAGCACAAACAGAGGGCTTAGCCAGGCTCCCATGGTGTGTCCTACAGGTATGGAACAGCTTAGCATCCTTTTCTCTGCTTACCAAGCTTAGCACCTGTAAATCAGCCACTCCATTATGCAGTAATTCCCCTTATTCTTAATTCAAAATAGCAAAGTTAAAGCAGAATTTAGGTAATGAGGAACTATATCGTTTTGGCCTGTGTATGATCCTCATTATCTTCTTTCCATTTAGGGGAAGGGGAAGTGAAAAACCCTTTTATTTGCAAATCCATCCATGCCACTTTATAAGACAGTGTTAGGAAATAGCATGATTTATTGGACTGAGGCATTTCAGTAAGGCCTAAATGATAGAGTATGCTAGGAAACTCATTTTTTTATGATGGGATCTGATGATGGGGGTAAGACCAGGAGCCCCCTGCCAAGAAAACACACAGTAATAAACTTGCAGAAAGCTTTCACTACCACCTATCAGTGGTGATGGTTCCCCCTTCTCTTACCTCAAACATTGCCCAAATGGGAAGCACGAGAATCTCCCCACTGACTCTCTTGTGAGGTGAAATGAAGAAAGCCTTAAACTTCACAATTGCCAATAATGAGCAATCATTACTCAAATTACACCAAGCACTGATTAGGTTTAAAGTAATGAAGAAAACAACACGATCAATCATCATCAACCCAAAAGAAGTCAATCTGTGCTAGAGATACAGCAAGATCTTAGTGGAGGGCTCCATCTACAGGGTTTGGGAGATGAGAGAGAAAAAACCTTCACAACATCTGAAAAAGATTCCCCCTGCTCCCCACTCTGCTCACATTTTTCTTACCATTCTCCAAAAGCCACACATGTAAAATAATTTTTTTTTCTCCTTTCTTTAGCAGCACAAAAATTAAAAGGGCCTTAGCAAAAAATTAAGGCATAGAAACTTTTTAGAAGGACATTTCATTGCTGTTGAACTGGAATATCTGTTTTTTAAAAATGACAAGATGCAAATATCTAGCATCTATCAAATAGTAAAATTATACTGAAAGGTCTGACTGTGTGAACAGCATCAATGGAAGCTGAGGTTTTTAATGCAATTTTTATTAATAGGTTCTAGCCACAGAAACAACATTGGAAAAGAACAAATTGCTTGGGAAATTCCCATTTGTCAATTTTCATTGGCTGCTAAATAGAAAATTATAAATTAACCCGAATCTTATTTTGAAAATCCAGAGGAAGTTCAGCCTACACCACATTTCTTAGGCATGGCATAAGATTTTGAAACCAGCTACAGACTCAGCCTATTAAAAAAGAATGCATTTTATTTTAAAAATAGGAAAATAAAAAAAGAGAGTAGGTATGTTGCTATTCCATGTCCATGTATATGTAAACTTTAAACTGTGCTAATGAGTTACATTATAATATACATTTTGTAAAAGATGTATTATTCTTTAGGAATAATTTCAATTGAAACATGTCCCCTTTCCATGTGCCAGAGGCTTTACATAACATTTGCTTTAAAAGAAAATTATTTACAATTTTACAAGCGCAGGAAAATAAAAATTTAGGATTTCAAATCAAAGTCTGCTGAATCTGACAGAAGTTTCCCTACTGATTTAATTCACTTTTGAATTGGGGATAATCATTAGAAATAATGAGATACAAATGAAAGCCTAGTAAAAAATGCATGACTGAAGGGAAATAAAAAACAATGCACAGCCATTCTAGTGTAGATTTCCATACTAAAGCCCCTTGTAGAGGGGCTTAATTTAGGGGCAAATTTCCAACTTTTTGTACTTTGAGCTATTCAGGACCATGGGGCAGAGGATGGTTTGCCTCCTACTTAGAGTTCTCTAAGTGGCCTGACATAATCTGTAGGAATAATGTCATCTCCACTAAAACTTCACACTTGTTTGGAGTAATTTTTATTGAAACATTATTTCAACATGCCATATCAACAGTATATTTAATGCAGTTTATATAACATGCTTAATATTTGTTGATGATCAGGAAATTATGAGCTAGTCAAGGAATTTTCATACTGAAACCTGGTTTTTATTGAAGACAAACTTACATATGAGCATGTGTCTATGTGCCTGGCTGAGCTACAGATTAATTTGAGTACTTGCTTAAATAAAGCACTGTGAGGAGTATTGTGAGGATAAAAAGGGGTTTGGGAGTTCACATATTTGTAGAAGTCATTTGGAAATAGTTGAATATTTTGACATCCTTTTGTCTTTACTCTTGGTAATACGTAGTTTTTATGCAAGTAATTGGGCTCGGCCCTTACAGAACTGTCACGTGGCCCTATAAATATTAAATTACAATGAAGTCTTTTAAAAGAAAAAATTAATAGATTGTTTATTAAAATTCTTGTTTACTTAAATGAGCTTGAATAATACTGATGACCTTTCCCCCCTTCTGCCTTGCAGTAGAGAAAAAAGTTATCTATACCAACATACACAAAAGTTCGTCTATGTTCTTCCAAAAGTTTTATCTTTTCATGGAGTTTCTCCATTTCTAAGTATGTTAAAATATTTTTGTCTTCATTGCTTGAGAGGGTCATTCATTGCTTACAAGGGCATGCAGTGATGGGGCAAGGAGGAATGATGTTAATCTGAAGAATGGAAGGTTTAGATTAGATATCAGAAAGAAATCCCTCCCTGTGAGGGTGTTGAGGCCCTGGCACAGGGTGCCCAGAGCATCTATGGCTGCCCCTGGATCCCTGGCAGTGTCCAAGACCAGGTTGGATGGGGCTTGGACCAACCTGGGATAGTGGAAGGTGGCCCATGGTGGCCCATGGCAGGGGGTGAAACTGGATGGGCTTTCAGGCCCTTTCCAACCCAAATCATTTGGGATTCTAGGATTTAATGCAAACATTGAATCTGCTCATTTAAAAAACCCAACAAACAAACAAGAAATTAATAAAGTCATGAGGAAAGAAGCTGACAGCTACAAGTTTGTTTTGCAAAGTTCTTATATTCTACTTCTTTAAAATATATTTGGATTGCCCAACCTTGACCACAATAATAAACTATTTCCATGGAAACTCAGGGAAGAAAGCCATGGAAATCTCATCAGCAAGAAGAGCAGGTAGCAGTGCTGACTGCTGAAGGAATGACTTGTCAGCACAAGGTAAAGCAAGTCAGTCATTAAGGTGTTCAACCAAAACAAATCCATTGGTTCTGATTGCTCATGTTCAGACCTTTTGAAAAAGTGGAAGGTAGAGTCAGTCCTTGCATCAGTGGGAACTCTCAGGCTTTGTGGGCTTGGGGATCCCTGTGGGTCCCTTCTTGACTGTAGTGTACAAGAAAGTGAATCTGGGGGAGCTCCTCTTGCTGAGCTCTATCCTCTGTGTTCAGTGAAGGAGGTATCAAGCAAAGGAATACAGAGCTAAACTTATGGGCAATGGATTGGGAATTGTAATAAAAGGAGCTGGGAATTTCTGAGAAAACACTTGTCATAGAAGACAGCCCAGACCATACTTGGTAGTGAAACCAAGATTGGGTTTTGCAAAACTGTTTTCATGAAGATTCCTCAGGTTTCAGACAAAAATCCCTGGTCAAAGCCAGGGTGGGGTAGATGGAAGCAGCAGAAGAAAGAGTGTGTGATGTTCATTCATGTATAATTATTTGAAGATGTGCAGCAGTGGAGAAGCTTGATGTGTTTCGAGTTTTGGTCCTGAAGTCATTTGTATCAGACATAGGAGAGAGTTCCTTTCCATCTTTACAGCATAAAGAGCCCATACTGGTACCTTCACCATAGAGAGGAGAAATTGCTTTTGTAGCCACATGTTTGTTTTCAGAGCAAGTGCTGAAGAAGCTGGGTCATGAGATAGTGAACAAGGTTTGAAGGGATCACCTCTAAGAAAACTGCAACCACCAAAACACCCTTTATAAGAAAGATTAATAATGTTGTGAATAACTTAAAATAATTGCACTAGAAACAGGAAAACATGAGCACATGTGGGTTGAGCCAAAGCTGGAATTCTGCTGATGCTCAGCTTGGTGGTCCTGTGGGCAGGCAACATACACAAGCAATTGCCCAAGGCAACAACATTCTTTATTAGATTGATTAAGCACCAGGTTTACTCATTGTCATTAGTAATGGATGCCAGATTTCTGCTTTGCCTCTGGTAATAGGAACCAGCAGAGAGGAAGGAGTGTTACTGTGAGTGTTGGTCCTACTACTTGTGTGGAATTTTCACACCTACCTCGATTTAATGTGGAAACAACCAGAAATGGTCTTCACCCGACACTTGCTTCATGATTCATTGTTTTTTCAACCTAAAACTGAGATTTGTGGAAGCTGATTTAGGTGAGATAAGAAATAAAGGCCCTATGTTGAACCATCCATGTAACTCCCAGGTTTCCTTTGCACTTTTATCTGGGATTTCATCAAGGGGAATCTTTCTTGGGTGGAGAAAAAGGGCAGCAAAGGAAATAATTTCATATACAGAGCTACCTTTAATATTCATTGTAGCCAAAGGTAAAATCCATGTGATGAATTCACTGACCAGACTTGTGCCTACCCCAAAGAGTCACCAGCTCCTGACTGTAGTCTGTGGTGTGGGAATGCTTCAAATCCCTGGGAAGGAGGTGCAGAGCTAAGAGAGCTGATGGAAGTGTGAATGTTTGCAATAGGCTTCCCATTGTTGTGCGTGCTCTGGAGCAGATCTACATAAACTACATAAACTGCTTAAAAGCTGTTCTTTGAAAGTCAGACTCAAATTCCTAAATCATTTGCATGCTCTTGAGAGCAGTACCCATATAGTTCATGTCCTGTCAAGTCTCTGTAATTCAACTATGAACACCTTCTAACAAACTTTTGCTATTGCGGTAATTTAAAAATTATGTAGAGAAGTAAAATTGATTAATTATTAGTTAACAAAGTCCTTTTTCACTATTGGTTTTTAACATAAACATTCTCACAATTTAGATTTTTATTCATTGCATACTGTCTAATATAGAAGATGAAACATATTTTATCAATAAAAACCATACTTTCTGTTTCTGTTTTAGTAAGCTGGTAAGCTTTTATTTCCAATAGTTTAAGTACAAGTGTGATTTGATTACTTTTTGAGGGTTTACATATCAAACATCACTCACATGTATATTTTTCACTATAGAACAAAAATATTAAACAAGAATTATTAGAAGTGCACTATGTTAACACTTAAGTTTTAAATTGATGGGTAAAACATGCCAGTAGATGAGCTTTTTAAATACTGGGATTTTTGCAGAGGAGAGTGTATACAAATATAAATGTGTGTGTGTGTGTGTGTGTATACTATAATAATTTCAATCTGCTGCTTCAATATTGATATAATGGTTTTTAATATACTGCAAAGATTATGATAAAATTTAATAATTTTCATCCAATCCCCAAACTGATAGTAGAGAAACTACTCATTATTTAGAGATAGAAATGTTAAAGCAAGGAAGTAATGAGTATCTCAAGACCAAAAATTCTCTCTCCTATAAATTTAGGGTATTCATTTTGTATATTTATGATAGATTCATTTCCTAGCATGCAAGACACTTCTGACCTTTTGAAAAATGTGCTGATATGTTAAATTATAAGATGTTTCCTGTGTTTATGTTTCTGATCTCTGTCTACCTTATCTTACCTAAGTTAAATTTTCAAAAATTATAAGAAAAATAAAGCAGTACCTGTGAACTGATGCTGTGCAGTACCATGATGAGGAAAGGGTTTCACAGCCCAGACAGCCAGTAACTCACTGTGAACAATTTTATCACTGTCACCCCAAATCAAAAATGTCTCTCTGCATGATCTCCCACAAAATCCAACTATTTTCTAGAATCAAATGCACCCAGCTTTTCTGCTGGACTGCACTGGCTGGTTGTTTGAGAACTAATGGTCTCCGCCTATGGAAAGGTAAGACCTAATTTTTGGCTTCGTCAAAGTGACCAGGACAAAGCTTAGGTGCAGGGAGTTTGTGCCAAGCCATTTTGTAGGATTTGTTTGATGCTGACAAAAATTTTGAATAGGGCTGTCCCCAAAGAGCAGCAATGCCCACTGATTAAAAAAAATAAATAAAACCAGATGTATCTTAAACAAAATTACACATGGCATCTTAAGGAGGAGAATTGGAATATTGGGAGGATTGAGGGTTGGTGGTCATCTTTTGATAATGGGCCAGTAGAAAGTGGTTGGTTGGTGTATCTTCAGTATCTTCATCTTCCTGTTCTATCAAATTCATGATTTTCAGGGAATAAATCTCAAGCAGTGCAATTGAAGGAATTGGAAGTTTCCTTCAATAAAATCTGGACTTGACTATAAGAACCCATTGTGGTACAGAAGAAACATTAAAGAAATCCTTTGCCCATAGAAGTCAGTAACACCTTTGCCATTGATTTCAGTTGTGCCCAAATTTTACCCATTGTGTTTTTTTCAACAAAAGTATTTTTGTTTTCGGTAACATTTTAAAATATTTTGTGTTTTCTTGATGTTAGGAGCTATTGTTGAGCAATAGCAGGGCATTTCTTTGGTGGTTTTTTGCCTCAAGTTGCACCAGGGGAAGTTTAAATTGGCTACTAAAGAAAATTTTTTCACCCAAATGTTTGTCCACCCCTAGTACAGCTGCCCAGGGCAGTGGTGGAGTCACCATCCTTGGAGGGATTTAAGAGACTTGGGGACATGGTTTGATGGTGGATTTGGCAATGCTGAGAGAACAGTTGGACTTGACAATCTGAAAGTTCTTTTCCAATCTAAATGATGCTGTGATTCTATTATGATTTTCTATAGAATTCTACTTCTTTAATTATCATTATAATCAAACCACTATATGTGATACAATGCCAAATAAATAATGGCTAGGAAAGTATCTGAACCCTTGAAAACCTTCAAGATGCAAAAAAAAAAAATTACAAAATAATCAAACAGAAATGCACATACGTGTGTGAGATGATATTGGCTTGGTTCTGACAAGAGCTGCCAGTTTTGTCTATGTCATCAGATGAAAAGCACTGATGGCCACATGGACACCAAATCAGAGTTATCTGGAAACTTCAAGTGTTTTTGGCACAAAAAATTGAAAGGAATGAAGGAAGTGAAGGGAGACAGTGCTAAAGAGGGAAGACAGGAGATTTACTGTCTTTCCACAAATGAACTAGGATAGAAAATTCAGAATTTTGGATGGACATTTTTATTTTTTTCATTTGGTCAAATAATTTTGAGCAGATATACTACATTAGTATTTTCTTTGAGCATATGTGTATGTGCTTTTGGAGTGTACATCTCTGTGCCTGTCTGCATACATGGAACATTTCATACTCTTTGGCTGGCTGTGATGGGTGAGAAAATCATTCTTTGTTAACAGTATTTTCTCTTATTTCATCTTGTATTCTTGTCCCTTGTGGATAGTTTTATAGCTGTTTAATACAAAATTAAAAGACAACCGTAGAGGCTTATGGTACAGCAAATCTGGTTGTTCCCTTTCTATTTGTGGAATACCTTTTATCCTTTGGGGTACATTTTGAGAGCACAGAGGTGAGTCATGCTTTAAATAAATGTGTTTGGAAGAGAAATTACTTGAAATAGGAGGAGCAGAGCTGGCTCTTGTAGAGATGAGGCTGCAGCACTTTCTGTTGTCCCCACAGAAAGAAAACTGGTGTAGGTTGTATGGCCTAATCCTTAAAACCTTCCTGAGACAAATATCCTGTGCTCCTCTGAGAGCATTTAATTCTTAATCTTACTAAGGCCAGGGTTAGGTGGATGCCCAAAAATGTGGATGGCCACCTAGAGCCCACTCCTTGAAAATTCAGTGGCACTTGGTAACAGAAGAGATTTTATGGCTTTATATTATCATAATCCAGATTGATGTGGGCTATATAGACTCCTAAACCATGCAGAAGATTTTATGAGAGCACAAGAGTGAGCATATGCTTCTGTAACAACCCAAATACAATATATATGTGCAATACATATACATACACACGCATTTATAAGACACACACATCACTTACATGTCAGAAGTGCCATCTATTTTGAGAACATTGCACCTCTGCTCCTGTGTGTATCTGTAAGAAAAAAATTCATGAAATTACAATGCACACGTATTCACCCCTATTTCTTGCTAACTTTTACAAGTTTGCAGTCATTACAGAGACTTGAATTTTCTACTCATTTTTGTAGAGCAATAAAGAAGGGGACTTCTATGTTCGCTTACCTGTTGTCAATTACTGATGCCTCATTACACAAATCACTTGGAAAGCTGATGAGGTTTTATCTAACATAGGGGCCAGGTCAATCAATCGTCATCAGACCTGTGGATCTTCAATGGGCATTGAAAGGTTAACCCAGTTCTTCAGGGCCTCCATCATGTCAGCAAAAATTAGCAAGAAGGTGGCCAAGTTGTCAATAGAGCACAGAGACAATTAGTTAATGATTAGAATGTTAGCACTTGGGGAGTTGATAACAAAATGAGCCATCTTGGACACATTTGCATGCATTTAGAAAATCTATATAGCTTGGTGGGATGGGAGGGAAGTCTGTGCATATGGTGCAGTAAGGAGTGCCATAAAGCTGAATTATGTGTGTCTGACTGTATTGTAGACTTGGCTGTGCTAAATGAAGCCACTGTATCAGAAAACCTGCACATTTCAGTTTAGGAGAGTCAGGTACTTGGCTTTACTGATCTACTTAGTAGCCAGCATTAGCAATAAGACTGCTGCCCTGTCATCATAACCCCATTTTCAGCTAAATGATTATGGATTTGATATCTTCTACAGTAAGCACTGGCCTTACCAGTTGTGATTAAACTTGAAGCTTGTTAAATTAGGGACAAGGTAAAATTAACAGAGTTCTTTCTGTTTAGGATTTCATTGCTTAATTTTATTCTTGACTTCTCTTCTTTCATGAGAATATTTTGTAAGACTTCTTCCTGCTATTATAATTTCATTTTATATCCCTTGTTGGAACAAGAAATCCTCTGTCCATATCATCAGGCCAGGGTACCTCCTTGTGCTGGCTGAGGCTTCTTAACTAGTTTAGGCAGGAAAAATAAATGTTAGACATTGTCTGCATAATTACTTGGACAAATGGGTTTTGATCGTTTCAAGGTCTCCTTTACCTTTGTGCTCTCCATCAGGTTCAGACACAGCTCTGATGCTCACGACTACATTTAAAAATTGCTGAAACGTTCTGCCATTGAAGTATTGCAGAGATTTATTTCAGGCTGTTAGGTTTCTCTCTACCTTTGATGGAAGACTAGTGTAGGCTCTATACCTGAATCTCATTGTCCACCATTACAAACACCCCCTTAATAAGAGACATCCACTCAGTGCCTAACAAAAGAATTCCTTGGATCCTGAGAACAGCTTTAAGAAGATATATCATATATACTATAGGTTACCTTGTGACCCAATTGCCTTCCTATTGATGTGCTGGTACCTGGACTTGTGTCTCTGAGTGCTTTGACACACAAGTATCCAATTATATTCAATTTAGGTTCAGGTGGCAAAGATCTTCACTTTTATTTAGCAAGCATAGATTTTGTAAGTTTTAAAGGAAATGTCATGAAGGGAAAGAGAAGATTTTCAGATGGCTAACTCCAGCTTTATGTTTTCTACCCCTACAACTCTCTTCAAGCCATAACAATTGAAGTCATAATCATATTTATATGAGATTTAGTGAGAAGGGGGCATGAGATGACCAAGTGATGGTTTCTGCAACAGTGAAAGTGAGACATTACAGTCTCCAGCATCTGTTCAGACAATTTTCAGCCCTACATTTTATAAACAAAAAAGGCATCTCTTTTCCTCCTGTGAGCAATAAAGGGGATGAAAATGTGCTTTAAAGACATCCGCATTTGAATTGTCGCATCTGAAGCAGAAAGTCTAATTGTCTGGAATATTAGTCCTCCATGCCATTGTGATGAGGCTTTATGAGTATCTTCCTCCGAGTGTATTGAAAAACTCAAGTGTGCTTGACACTGAGCACTAATGTTTCTATCTACACATTGATGTTGCCGTCACAAAAATGTGTTGTGCCTTAAAGCTGTAACTTCCAAAGCAATTACACACAGGAAATATTTTGGATTAAGTGAAAATAAAAATATCATGGCCAGTAAACACTGTTTCATTACCAGGCTCGTGATCAGTGTTGGTGTATTTAAGCCATAGTCATACTGTGCTGTCTTTATTCTTTCATTATTCTCTTTGTTTTTTCATTATTTGAAGGATTTTCTTTTTATCCACTAAGTTCAGGTTTAAATATGTAACGGGACAGATTCCACATTATTGCGTCTGTAGTTACTCAGCTATGATGTGTCACATTAACCAAGAGCAAGATTTTGCCTGCAATGTCATAGGAACAGTCACAAAGAGAGACACATTTTCTACAAAGCATTGCAAACCCACCCTGTTGGATTGCACTGGTGGTACCCAGACTTCTGGAACTAGCTGCATCCCTCCTTTTCACCTGCTCTTCACCTCCTACAGAGGAAGCCCATTTTCCCCTGGGAGGTATTGTCATTCTGCCTCTTTGACCTCCAAACTGACAGAAATGGTTAAACTTCCTTGATGAAAGTTTTCTTCTTGGCATTTTGTTGAAATGCTGCTTGTACTTTAATGCCACAATATAGATTCTTTAAGGATGCTTTCTGATTCCCTAAAGAATTTCCACAATAGCTGTCGAGCTATTGCAACTATTGCCTTTCTTGTTTCTCATTTTTGTGTTGCCCTTTGATCAGAAGCTTTGTTGAAATGTGTTGGTGTTGGGCCAAGGGAAGTTTTCTTTTTTGTCTCATGCCAGCTACACTGAAATATATTTCTGAGTAGAAGAATGGGCTAAGCAGGGAGTCCTACTTGGGGAATGTAAACACTATTGTGGGCAGTATATTAAGAAATATCCTGAAGTTAAAGTCAGAACTTCTATCTAGATGGGAAGAGATGTCCATAGTAAAACAAAAAGCACTCCGAGGATTTCAGCTGAAATATTTATTGGCATCTATTTAACCACCAATCTCAGCGTATTTTTATATGAAAATAATGAAGTTCTGCACCACTTCTGCCTAGTTTTTTTCTAGAAACAAAACAAAAAACAACTGGAAAAGGACATTTTAATGTTATTTTCCCTGTAGGTAAAAAATAAAAAAAATAGCATGAAAGCTGTTCCCTTGAGATTTCTTGGCAAGGAGGACCCATGAGCCTCATGTACATTTGGATAACAACAGTACCTCAGAGCTCTTTGAAGTTATACCCTTCAGTACTAATCTGATTTCATTCAAAAGAGAAATCTAGGATGATGTTTATGAGGGTTTGCAGTTTCACCATGGTTTTGATCAGAAACAGATGGTGTATCTGAAACAATTAGAAAAACTTTTGTTTAGAAGCAGCCCACATGTAATTGACTGTTTGATGTAGACATCATAGCATTTGGTGTTGGGGAGTGAAACTTGTACATGCATTTAAAATTTGGTGTGCCAGGACCTCAGCAGGTGTCAGCTGGCTTTGCTTCTGGAGGCTGTGTCAGTTCCCATGAGCTGAAGATCCCAGCCCATAGTCCCTCCATATGAACAATCATTTTTTTAAAAAATGGTCAGAACCGCACCCTTTCCTAAGAATAATGTCACAGAAGATGCACCAGCCCCAGGCATCTAAAAAATTGAGTTTGTGGCTAGAAGATGATCCTTCAAAATTACTTTTGTTAAGGATTCCTTCAGCTGTAATTCCAGCTGGGCATTGCTGGGCCTGGAGTGTGTGTGAAGACTTGAAATCACACCAGGCACTGAGGTCAGGGCTCTGGGTTTGTTTGGTCTTCATGCACTATTTACATCTTCCCTAAGAATTTGTTCTTGGTCAGGATCTTGCAACTAAGTCAACATTTTCCTACCAGAAGGTGGGAAGTTCTGAGTTATTGTAAAGGGAAAACACAGTGTACACAATATTAAGAATGTGAGTCCACTTTTCATGACTGGACACTTTCAGGGGTGGCCAGGATTTAGACATGCAGCTGTGGGAATGGTGGGATCAGGAAAACACCAGCTGTGGAGACCCATGCCTGCTCTGAAAACGGTTGGTGATGACTCTTCTATAAACTCCTGTGAGACATAACATTTTCTCCTCGGGGATTGTATTTACAAGAGAGTTCCATGAGGGGATACTTAAAAGATTCAGTTGTTCCCTGTGAGTTTTCATTGCTGGAAGAATTTACCTTGTGTCTTGGTGCCGGCCAATAATTCTTATGCATGACTTCCCACATCTGTATGTGTGGACATATGTTTAGTATAGATTTTTAAAGATTTTGATGGAAAAGCAAACAGAACCAGCTGACCACTTAGTAAGGTCACCTGCTTAATAGACAGTGAGGAGTTGTACTTACTGAGAATTTAACACTGCATTCCAGGAGACCGAGTCTCTCTCTCACAAAGGAGATACAACATTCTTTCAAAGGAACAGGAATAGACATGAACACTCTATAGAATCCCACTATATATACACAAAGCCAGTTGTCTTGAATTAAATGCTGTTGAACAAACTGTCATTTCCATTAAAACCCCTTTTAGCATTCCACTTGTTAACAGGATGAAAATATATGTCATAATGGGCCCAGGTACACAAAAATTCACATTTAAACCACTTCAGATGCATGTGTAGCACGAGAAGAAGATATAAACATGAATCAGCACATGTAGAAAATTACTTTCACCCATGAGGCCTGGATTTATCTCACCTGACTTCAGGCACTTAACCAGGGTGCTTAAGGATATTCTCTCCTGTGGCTCTCCATGGAGTGTGAGAGGCACCGCAAGGAGGCAATTTAGCCTGTCTAGGGTCTGAATTGTCCTTGTGAGATTCCCATTTTCCTCCAGTGCCTATTTAGTTATTTGTAAGGTAGCAGTGTTTTTATGGTAGAGACTTCAGCTGGCTGCCTCATGTGAGGGGGGTAAATCTTGGCCAAGCAGATTGAGTTGGAAGGAGCTGTTTATGTTGCTCTGATTTCTTTGGAGCTATGAACATCCCCTCAGGACTCTTAGTGATAAAAAAAATAATAATTTAGAGATAAGCTAAGAAATCTCTGGGGTTTCTTTAAAACTTTATGCCATACTCTCAGCTTTCATACACAGCATTAATATTGCAAAATGCACTGCAATGAACTAGTTCCTTAGAATGTCAAATTTTTCTCCAATACCTCAGTTCTCCAAATACAAAGATCTGATTACTTGACTCAAAGGCAACAAACAGTGATTTTAAAAAACATTTGGCTATTTGTATTTCTATTAATAATTTTCATGAGTTTCTGCAACAGCATGTAATAAGTGTAAAAGTCAACAAAAAAATGTTTTAACTAGCATTAAATTTTTACCCTGCCAAAGTAAACACCATCATGATTCTGCTTAAAGGGAAAATCCATGCTAGCATGAGCAATCATTGTTTCCTTCTTGCATGGACTAGGAATGTATGAACAAGAATGTTTCTCCTGGAATGAAATGATGGTTCAAGTAGACATCCATTTTCCCACTGCCTAAAATGAATTTACATTGTGCAAAGCTGTCTAGATGGCATTATTTTTCTTCCAAATACATGGGGTTTAATTCTTTGCTTCTAAGTCCAGTTTGAGTAGCTCTACCTTCACTGTCACATCTTCCAGTAGCAGGGGGAGGTTGTTTTAATTTGCCCTTGTGTGATGTTGCTCCTCATTACTAAAGATGTAGCTACATCTTACCCCAGATATTCTCTGTTTGGGTAGTGAATGTGCCTGTGAGGATCAGAACAATTCCACCTACTTCTCTAGGCTGATTCCAGCAGTGATCAGAACCAGATGCTTCACAAGCGAGTGCGAGAAACTCCCTAATAAATAACATGATATAATCTGTTCATTGAGAAAAGCTGTTTCCTTTTTCTGTGGAGATTAAGTACTATTTAAAGTATTTAATTTTCTGTAATTGAATCAAGAGTCTTAGAGTACAGCTTCAGTAATTTTTTGTCTTTTGCTAAATTTTTATCCTCAATAAATATCTTGTGGCCTAGAGCACCGCAGATTAATTTGTGCATGCTGCAAGAATTGAATTCAAAGATCAGTTGTCTTTCATTTCCACAGAATATCCCTCTCCCTGTGTGATAAAGTAAAAACTCAACTTTTATCTGATTCAGGTTCTGTTTTTCTTATTTTTTTGAACTTATTCTACATTTCCTATGGCATCCCCATAAAATGAAAATTAATACCTAAAGGTCTTACAGAGGATTTTTAATAAAAAACAAATAATGAAATAAGTCATTAGCACTATATAGTTTTGAAGCCAGCCTCAAAAATACCTTCAGCATTAAAAAAGGACTGGTGCTTGTTTGAAGTGAAGTCTACTGCAATATTGCCACTCATTTCCAAAAATCTGTGTACAAATCTGTTTCTTTGCTTTCAGTTGGTCACATTTTTTGAAACACTTGTGTTTTGTGGGAAAAAAAGTCTTCTGTATTCAATCTTTTCATGAAAATTAAAGCTCTGAGAACAGTCAATTTTATTAAAATAAATAAATAAATAAATAAAAAGAGGAAGAAGAAAGTTTCAGATAGATTCAAGAGACAAAGATGACTTTTAAATGGTTCTAGCCTAGAATTTGGTTCAGTTTGCATAATTGGACCCCAGCCTGTGAGATTGTAGAATTGCAAGTAGCAGATGACAGATATTAAACCAGTTATTCCTTTGACTGAGAATTAAGGAACAGAATAGGGTGTGCTACAAGTGAAATTAGTAATTGGATTCAGCTTGGTGGGAATAGAATTTACTTGCATTGGAGCTGGTGAGAGCTCAACTCAAAACTTTTGCCAAAAAATTGAAATAAAATAGTTTTTTAAGATTTGAAAAATGTCAGTGAGATGCTGTAGTTAACTTTATCATTGTTTATTTATTTGCATTAAGGCAGTGCCCAGAGAGCCAGTGAGACCTAATCAAAAAAAAACATGAAAAGGCCTAAAATCTTATGTCTAATTTTATAGATTTAAGTAGTCCCCATTGGCTTGTTTACATGACAAGTGACAACAACTAAATAAAATCCAGATTTAGGGGAGTAGCACATACTAATCATTGAATGACCAAGACTAACAAAATTTGTCTCCTCTTCTGCTTTGCCATGTTCCAATGATTATAGTTTTTTAATATTTTAATTTTTTTTCACATTTACATGTCTGCTGCCTAAAAAGACCTGTCCCTGAACACTTTCAACAGTGTTAAAGTAGTGATTTGCATTAAAAATCTAAAAAAGCTGTTGATCCTGATTGTGAAAGCTCTTATTTTTGTGGGGGAACGAGATAGTGAAGTAGTGAAAGGGTAAGGGTAGATATTTCTCTGAGGAAGGTTACAGAACTGCATCTTATTTCACACATTAAGGAATGCCAATAGGCACTCACATTTATTCCACCAAATATTACCACAAAGAAATAGCATCAAATAAATATTAAGAAAGGTCTGTATGATCTTGGAATTCTGTTAGGATCTTCCAGATTATGGAGCTCTCCAGGACAAATGAGTAACAAATTTGGGGCCATACTTCTCAGAAAGCCAATTTGAATGTGTCATTACATGTGAGTATTTTGGAGCTATCCAGAAGAAGATATTATACACCATTTTCACTTGGTGAAAGGGTTGTAGAAACCAGAAATAGCTTTATGAAAATTCGAGCATTGGTTCGGAGTCAAAATCAATCAACACCGTGGTATGAGAGGAGCTTCTTTAGACACTAAAAACAATGAGGTTCAAAGAAGTCAACACACTTACATTTAAGGGAGCACAGCACAAAGCGAATTGGGTCATCTCAGGGAAATATAAAAGCATTATTCTTCTGAGATTTGAAAAAAATACATAATTACTTCTTCCACCAAGCATGATTCTTTTAAATAACCTTCATTTTTGTCCCTTGGAAATGAAAAGAGGTTTACATTAAAAAGGCATTTCCTCTGACTCTCTGTCCTTGAGCAGCACAAAATGTAAACTATACCTTTCCCTTCTTCCTTTGAAGAAAAAGGAGTTTCAATCTTCTTCTGTGAACACGGTCCATTTAAATAAGGAGATGGAGTCCCATCTTTTCGATCAGCTTTCTTTGTTTGACTTGTCAGTAATAACACTTTAGCTGAAATTGTACAGGCGTCCTGCTAATTTAGTAATTATTGACACGGTGCTGGGCAAGAAATGATAGCAAACACAGGGAACTGTTAAGAAGAAATGAAATAAAAGATCTTCATATCATTGTTGAATAATGGTTGAGATCATTTTGTGCTCTAAGTAGGCCCAAGACACCTTTTTCCATTTTCTCGACACATTTATAATTTATGCTTTGTAATAGTTCCAAATATTTTTAGGACTCCGCACCTTGTTTGAGAATCCAGAAGAACTGAATGAGAATCACGGAGTGCACACACAGATGAGCGAGGGGTGTGACCTGACATAGCTTTTGATTTAAGAATAATCCCTCATTTTTATATATCCCCCTTCCTCCTTTCTCAATTTACCATTGTATTTAGGGCTGCCTTTGCTCTGGCTGAGCTTCCCAGGCAGCCAACCCCATTGTATGTGGCTGGAGCCAGAGATTGCTTTTGGATTCTGCCCTGTTGGCAACATCATGGCAGCTTTACTTAGCACCAGCAGCTTTACAGTGACCTGGTGTGCAGAGGTTTTGGTGTCACTTCAAGGAAGTCTGAGAGCTTCCACCCCAGGGATGCATCACTCTGCCCGTTGTGTTGGATCCTGGAATCCTGAAATACATCTATAGAGACCATCCAGTGCTGTGCTCGCTTTGTGCTTTGTAGGTGAACAGGCTATTAATATTAAAGTTCCCTATTGAAAAAATATGGACTTGATGGTCTTCATGGGTCCTCTCCAACTCAGGATATTCTATGATAAAATCACAGTGAACTTGTACATGGCTTAACTCCTTTAAATTCCCTTTTCCATCTACTCTAACTGGACCTAATCAGAATAATTTTTTAGATCTTCAATTCCTAAAATCTTTACAAAGCTTATTAAAAATGCCAAGGTTTCTCAGAAACGGAGACAAAGCTCTTAACTGGGAGTTCTTTATTGATGTCAATCTGTATCTCAGCTGTGGACCACAGATCTTTGTTGCCACAATGGAGCTCATGTATGTAAGGACACAGACCTGTCACTTCTCATTTGAATTTTAACTTGGGTCCTGGCTGTTAATGGCAAATTAATTAATTAAATGTGTGGTGTCTTTGCACTGTGGAATCAGCTGGTGGTGGCACTGAGCTGGTGTTTTCAGGGTTTGATGCAGATAGTAGTGTCTCTGCCTTCTCAGGGACTGTCATTACCTAGACTCAGCTCTTCTTCATGGACTGGAATAACATCCACAAAAATATTGTCAAGATAATATATTGGGGTACCCAGGGCTGGTTATTCCATGCTGAACTGAGTGTTTTGAAACAGGAGGCAGGACAGGGCATGCAGAGCAGTTGATCTTTAAATTGAAAGCCTTAATAAAAGGAAATAGAAAATGATGTTTTAATGGCAAGATTATATCAGTGCCTGTGCAATGTATTAGATTTCAATGCAGTTGTATATTGATTTATGCACAAACTCATGTGAAAGCTGTTCCTTCACACATTGGTCATGGCTGATAATACTCATGAGCCGTGGGATTCTGCAGCATCCAGGGACATGAAACTCAAATTTAGTGGCTGGTCAGAGATGACAGGGAAGGTTTATTAATGTTGAAAATAATGAGGGTCTCTCTTGCATGATCACTCTTGCATGATCACTGCTGTCATTGTAGCACAGGTCTGGCCTACCTGCCCTACCTGCCTCCACACCCTCCCACCAGTGTCACAGGGAGAGTTTTAATCCAGAGTCACTTGATTTTTTATTTATATTAAAATATTCTGGGTCTCTTTGTTTCTTTAAAGTCTCTGCAGCAAGAGGTTGTAGTGATAGAAACAAAACAGTGAAGCTGCATTAAACTTTGCATGTTTCTGACTAATCTACAACTATCTGCCTGTGTGCACAAATTATTTGGCTATGAAAAGAAGAAATGCAGTGACAGATTTCGTCGTAGACGTGTCTGTCTGCTGCCCTAAGGCTATACCCTGCACACACAGAATTCCATCAGCCACCCCTGTTCCCATTCCTGGGAGCTGGGAGTGTGGCTGCCTCAAACTTTACCCTCTGGCCAATGAACACTTACAGGTGATTTGTCATAAAATATATGTTACATTAAATATATACATGTAAATATAGGTAGGATTTTTTTAACTTAAAATTACCCGATCCATTTGACAATCCCTGCAAACAGTGTGAATGCCCATGCTTTTGTGTCATTAGTTTATGGGGTTTTTTATTATTTTAGGCATTTTCTTTTTTCTGCTTTTTTCCCCAATTTTTTTTTCCGTAATCCTACCTCTGTTTGGAGGCCTTTCAGGTAGTTTAGGGAAGGACAGGGAAACAAAAGGAAAATGATTACTTAAAGGAATTTCCTGAAGGAACTTTCAGAAAATATAAACTAAAAATACATCTCTTCTAAAGCAAAACACTCTAAAATAGGTGTTAAGTTTTATTTCTCTTTGGCTTTCTGTGCATACAAGGCCATTTACATGCCCTCAGTTTATACTCACCCTCTTCCAAATTCCATTAGGACCCGCACTTTTTAATCATTCCAAGAGACTGCAAACTTCACTCAAAGTGTTTCAAAATTATTTCTGTTTGTTTCATTTATGTGTGTTAAGTCAAATAAAATATTTAACAGAGCTTGAATACAAATTGGAAAGGACCTCATCATTGGATGGAAACAGAATATGTAGCAAAGAATCATATTAAAGAAAAATTTGTATCATTTTCAGACAAAAACTGAAATAAAATCTGTTTACTAACCCACCAGCTGTCACTGCTACTTCTAGTTGCAATGTATTGCATACACTGAGCTATAGACTTGCAGTCACAGGCATTACTGTAAGGTTTCTGCTGGGAAGCTGAGCCTAATGCCTTTTCAACTTCTATTTTTTCTACCAGAATGAAAAATTTAATTTTAGTGCCTGCATGCTTTTTGATTTGCTGCAACAGTTTTATTTTTTCTTACATTTTAAAGCAGATTTTATTTAAAGCAAACAAACCAAAGCTAGGGTCCAAGTGATAGCAAAGGTAAAAACGTTCAAAGGCACTAAAATTTACAAAACAATGTTGCAATATGGCCACGGCTATTCTGAATTCTTTCAAGATGTAGGTCTTTGATTTGAAAGAAAGAAGAAGTCTCGGCTATGCAAATATGTAATATTTATGGCCTCTCTCAATTCACTGGCTGGCAAATTCATTGCCCTGTGATGGACAGTTAGTGTTTGACTTCTAGAGGTAAAAGCCAGGGAGATTTTTTGCTTGTGTGAGGAAGAGAAAGAGTACCAAGCATTCCAAGTGCTAGAATTGTTTAAGGCACACACTTACAGATGCGCCAAGCTAAAGCACATAAGCAGAGTTGGTGCCCGAGGCGCTGTGATGAAGACTTGGTCTCAAAAATTAAGAACTAAATGCAGATCTTCTGCCTGCCTGTGCTTGAGCTGCTGCAAAGAGAGAGAAATAAAAAAAAAAAGTAGTCAAAAAGAAAAACACTTTTATTTGGGCTTGAAGAAGACCTTTTTCTTCCCGGCATCTTCAATATTTTTGTTGAAAAAGAAGGGGAAAAAAGAGCAAAACTTTGAAATACAAAACCTTTTATATCACAAAATTAAAACAGTTTTGCTTTGACACTGTCAAAATGAAGCACACTGACTTCATTTCAGTATTTTTTCAAATGGTTTTGTTCTACAAAATATTCAACTAGAACTAGAAGGAATGTGCAGGATCCCTAGTTTTTGCCAAACACTTTTGCTTGCCTATGTTTCTGTTCTGCTACATTTATCCCACAGTCAAGTTTCTGACTCAGAGACCACCTAAGCCAAAGCAGGGCTTAGCGTTGCCTCCAGCACATTCAAAACAAGTTCCTAGTGAAAAATGAAATTTTCTGGGCTGTTGCAGTGGTCTGTTTTCCCAAGACTGCATTCATACTGAAGGGAAAACTTCATAAAGTCCTTCATTTATGTGCATGCAGTTTTATGTGCTGAGACAAATGTGGTGTTCGGGCAGGGTGCGCGGTGTAATGGAATACTCTTGCTGGGAGCTCTGCTTGGGATGTCTGTGCTGGTGTTTTGTTCCCACTGTGGAAAACTGACCACATCCCCTGTCCACAGGGGCAGCTGATGTCACACAGGCAGTGCAGCACACACACACACAGGCTGCTTCCAAAAAACATCCATTTCTCATTTTTCCCTAGTATCTCTAAAATAATGCTGCCCTGGTGCCGGTGTGGGGAGTTGCTGAATGTGCAACAGAGCACTTATGGATGTGCCAAAACTTTCTGACCCAGGGGATGGAGCAGAGGAAATCAGCAGACTTAATTGTTTCTATCCCAAATGTAAATATCCATATATAAAAACACCCCTCCAACCTGAAACCCCGTACCGACTGGTCCTTTTTAATCTTAATTTTGAACAGTTGCTACTCCAATTAAATTCTACCACCTAGCATTTTCAAACAGCTCTTAGTTGTTTCAGCAAACTCTTTTAATGGACAGCTGTTTTTGACAGCTCCTCCTGATTTGCCAGCGCTGTGTCATCTGCCAGAGCAGGAGGACCCATTTTGTATTCTGCTGCTGGCACTGAGGGGATATGTAAATGTACACATGAATCAGTTGTCACCAGCACAGACACACTGTGGCGAGATGATCAGAATGTGTTGGGAGTTTAGTTGGCTTAAAGTAGGAGGAAAAGGGAAAAAAAAAAAAAAAAACACAAAAAACCCACCACGCTTAGATTTCTTGAAGTGATTTTTATTTCAAGTCTCTCCAGTTTATTTTCACTTTGTGGCGCTTGTTAGATTTAGTTCAGGAGAGTGCAATCTGCTACTCGCAAATCACCAACCTGAAACTCAAAAGTTGAGGAATTATAGAAACATTTCAGGTAAACAACATCAGAACTTCAGCTACACAAACAGAATTTTATATAGGGCTCCACTTTTCAAACATTTTAACCCCAGTGAGAGAAAACTTCACATTCCCAGGAGCACAGCATGGAGAGAAAGTTTGTTCAGCTTCCCAAGGCATTCTGGTAAATGGATGGAGCTGTTTCAGCTCACAGGGTAATGCCTGAATTTCACACTACACAGAGAGTCAGTTTATT
Source organism: Toxostoma redivivum (assembly GCA_013397375.1). Taxonomy (NCBI): domain Eukaryota; kingdom Metazoa; phylum Chordata; class Aves; order Passeriformes; family Mimidae; genus Toxostoma; species Toxostoma redivivum. Next base: position 1,613,655 of record VXBI01013213.1, on the reverse strand, counting down.
TATTCTTATAAAGTGTAAGGGAAAACACAGGTGGGGTTAATGTTATCAGATTTACTTCTGAGATGCCCTGATGGTACAGCCCCCATCTCTCTGTGTCAGCAAGAGGGAGGACAACAATTCGATCACCCTCCTGTTCACCTTTGTTCCTCTCACCATCATAATCCACTGACAAAATCAGATGTCCCTCCAGTTAAACAGAATGCACATGGGATTTACATTCAGGAGATGCTTTGAGGTCGATTGTTGAGGTTTGGGATTGTTTTAGCCAATATCTGAATTCTGAATTACTGGTACAAGTCTGAACCTTGTTTTAAACACCCGGAGAAAGTGGCAGGATAGTTTAATGTCCTGAAGACCTTCAAATACTGTTTAAGCTTGAATAAAAGCAACATTTAGTGCCTTAAGAATTTGCTTAACTATAACTTTATTCTCTTAGAAAATCTGAGTGCTTGAAAGATGCTACTGATGCAAGAATACAATGAGCAATTGAGGTCCCCAGTGCCAAAGACAAAACCAGTCCAGTGTGTCACAAACCTTTTTCCACAAATTCTTTTCAGGGATGTCCATCTCTGAATTGAACAGGCTTGTATCTCATTTCCAAATTTAGAGATCAGTCAGTGGAAGTCCTCTTGATCACCTCATTCCCATAAGATTTGAAATTCAGTGGGAATGGTGCACCAGCCCCAACACAGACAGTATCCAGATTTCTGCTTCTGTCTCAGAAACCACCATTTTGTGTTCAATAAAAAAAAGTGATACTGTTCAACTACCCAGCTTGGAAGGAAAATGAGTCGTTATTAACTTTGTTATATAACAAAAAGAGAAAAGGCAAATTGGTGAGACCGCATGGCCTAGATGTTAGAAAGAATAGAAAAATTATGAGAACCAAAGTACAGATAGAAAACTTTCAGTCAAGGCAGTGAAATATTAAAACCTGTGCATGTCTGCATGTGCACATGCATGGATTGCAGGGTAGGGGTTAATACCAGCACACCGTGCTTGGATATTCCTGGGTGGATAAGATAGAATATTTAATAACAATGCAGAAAAATCAGAAGTGCTCAAAAACATTTCTGATCTGTGTTTGAGAAAAAGCCAAAGAACACAGTCACACAAGACCATGATGCTGCTGAAATAGTTTCTTTTCCAAAAATGCCAGAGTTGATCATTTTAATAACATTGACTCTGAACAACTTGCATCCAATAATTTTCACAGAGGTGGCCAAGGAACTGTCCAAGTGATTTTTAATGCCCTGGAACGCTGGTGACTTTCCAGAGGATTCAAAGAAATCTAATGTTGTGCCAATATTCAGAGAGTGAATCGAGTGACCCAGGTAGCAGGTTTAAGAAAGGCAAGGTGACAAATACCAGTTAATGTGGGATCATGGGAAACCTGCTCCATTGGGCTAATGAGGACAGTTTTGATGAGATTAAAAGTGGTTTTGGTAAAAGCAGCAGTGTTTAAATCATATTGGGACTTGCATAATCACTCAGTGATAATCACAGGGGTATTTTCTGGCTGTCATTTTGGGGCATCTGTACACACCTTTGAAAACAGTTTGATATTTTTATCTATAAATCTAGAAGATAATATTTTAGTCCTTTAGAAAACATCCAGGCCTGTAACACCTGCCAGCTATAGATTGCTCTTAATGGGGGCTGTCTGGATGTTAATAAATGGTCCTTGATTTTCTTATAAAAATGCACTAAGACTGAAGTTTTACAACTCGGATAAAATGGCATTTTTACTTTAAAGAATATAATTTAACTTGTCACAGCTCTGCTGAGCTTTACAGTGGCTTAATCAAATACAGCACTACTTTAAAAATAGGGATTGCTTCAAACAGTGGATTAAGTTATTGGTCTTTCACATCTCAAGTGCTGAAGCTCGTTAGGTCTCGGGGTGAGAGTGAAAAGTGATGTCGTTTTAGCTCAGACTGAGTGTAATAGGAGTTAACTCACAGACCTCTGTCAAGCTGACAGTTGGGTGGGTTTTTTACACGTAAAAGAAAGCCCTTTCAGGGTTATCTAAGTTTGAAGAACCTGCTCATAACAAAGTCAGTGCTACTGGCTAAACAAAAAGGTTTGCTGTCCAACACACATGAGGGATCCTCAGCATCTCAGGTTCCTTCTCAGCTGTTCTGCTTCCCCTACTCATTCTCCAGAATCAGTCATGTTCTTGTAGTGATGTGATAGCGTGGTTTTAGCCAGTTTTGTGAAATATCTAATTAAATTAGCAAAGGACATAGGTAAGGTCCTGTTTGACATGAAGCTATTGATTGACTTAATGCATCATCTGGAAAATGTTTTCGTATCCTCCTGTCTGCACAAGGAGGGACTTCCATAATCTGCAAGACAAAGCTCCTTACATGACTCCTGGGTTTGTGCTAATGAAGTTTGTGCCTCCCAACCAAAGAGGCCCTTCACAGGACACACAGCTTTTGAAGGAGATTAAATCAGGTTTTGTTACACACAATAACCATAGTGTACCTCTCTGCTTGCTCATACACTGATCAATTGCTGATCGATGCTAATGGCTGCAGTGTCTGGTTTTCATCACTGTGCCTTTCTTCTGCCTTGGCACTTCAGCATGTCACTGTGTTCTTCATGAGAGGCTTGTTGAAAGCAAAAAGTGTAAATCAATTGGTCTCTGTGTCGTAAACAAAAGCTCTTGGATCAGTCAGAGCGAGCCCTGGAGCACCGGAAAGCACTGGGGTTTAGTTTTATTTAATTAACAGAATGTTTTAATCAGGAGACTGTTAAAAACCCAAAGCTCCTTGTCCAACCACAAACCTTTTTAGTCATGATGGAACACAGAGTGAGGTATTGAATCCCTGTTCACTCCTCCACTGCAGAGTTTTGATGTTTGAGAGGTTTCTCACCAAACACAGATGACCTTATCTCAGTCCTGTGTCACTGCACCAGGCCTGCCAGGCAAAGGGACAGGACTTCAAACCAGCATCCTGCCAACCATGCTGCAGGTTTATAAAGCTTTCTGCTATTTAATTTTCTTCCTTTTAGCCAGGTATAAAGGTGGTGGTGTTAAACAGCAGCAGCCTAGGGAGTGAACACCTCCCACACCAGATCAGGAGTAGCCAGCCTAAGACCAAACATCACTCTGTTAAAAACATATTGCCTGTGTAAAGGGTGGTAATGTTGGGTGTTCAGACCTAATTTCAGGCAAGAAATCCGTTTATGCAACTGGGACTTCGGATTTGATGATGTTTTCATTAGAAGGCAAACCCTGTGTGGTTATGCCTGCTTTTAAATGAATTCAGCTAAGGAAAAATCAGTAGTGTGAATGGGACTGAAGAAATCAAATACCAAGTTATTATTAAGAAAAGCTGAAAATCTTTCTTCTAACATGTAATGTTGAGTTTGGCTTTCTAAAACAGTGCTTTCATTTAATGCTGATTTATGACCTTGTTACAGTTATTTATTACTGAAATATTAGTCTGTTAAAAGTAGATATGAAGTATTGTAGGTGGTGAGTAAATATGATTTCTGTTCATCCACTGCCTATGACAACCATCATATATTATTTACTGTTAATCACATTTTACCCAAACAGCAATTTGTCATTTATCAATCAGTTATAAAATATCCTAGTGTGGGTCAAGATCTAAAAATGTCCTTGATTGTTGCAGAAGGCTTCTGTTTTGTGTATGCTGTACTAGAATTTGAGATTTTCTCTTTAAAAACTCAGTCAAAAAGTTAAAAACTTAGAAAAAAATAATTTGATAGATTGAGGAGACATGGTAAAAGCTGGGAAACTATGAAATAATGTTATTTCATGACACTGTCATGAAATCGAGGCAATGTCTTCTGCTATCTCCTGTCAGTACTGAAACAACTGTCCCAAACTGCTGCAGTCAGAGTTTTTGCCTCATTCTGGTGTGTGTTGAGATATTCTTCAAATTGTTGCATATTAAATGACTGAGCAGAGAAAACCTTTTGTCTAAGGCTTGTAAAATGCTTTTCCCTCACTGTATGTCTGCAAAATCAAGTTTTGGCAAGTTAAAATAGTTTGGCTTTCCAGGTAGGTGGGGAAAAAAAAAAAAAAAAGGCAGCATAAATAATTATATTTAAAACATTCAACTCCTTTTGAGATGGTTTGCTATTAAATATGTGCCATTTTGGGGTTTGCCAAAAAGTCTCTGAGGAACATCTCATGTGTTAATGGCTTTTGGCTTTGCCGTTTATGGTAATGAGGAAATTCCAGGAAAGTTTGTGCTGCCAGAGAAATATTGACTGGCTCAGAGGACAGAGAATGGTTGAGGGGGTGCAGACAGGACAGCTTTCAGCTAATGGGGTGGGAATCTAGAGGTCTTTTCCAGCTTGATGGAATGGGAGCAGGAAAAAGGAACAGCCACTCACCAAGATGAAGATAGATCTAAAAAAAGTCCAGAGTAAGAGCTGTAAAAAGAACTTCTTTAAAAGTGCTATTATTTTTAATAACTGGTACAAGAGAATTTTACAGCTGCCAATACCAAACCAGGTTATGTCATGTCCTGCACAACCCTCTCCATCCCAGGCCATGTTCCCAAGACTAAAGGGCATGGACTGGGAAGAATGGTGTGATGTGAGGTTGTGTTGATACAACCTGGAGCATCCTTGCAAAACAGGTGGCACAGGGACAGAGCAGCAAAATCCTATCAGCACCCCAGGCACATGGACTTGAGCAGGCTCTGGAGTTGTACCAAGACCCTCCAGTGAATCTGGCCAGTGTGGTGGAAAATGGAAAACTCACGGATTTTCAGGAAACAGGATGGTTTGGGAGCAGTGGGGTGAGAAAAGAGATGCTCTGATTGACCCTGGCACAATGTACCACCCTCCTGAGCTCCAGCCAGGGGATGCAAGCAGCCACAAGCAATCTGAGTGAGAGAGGTCTGTGGTTATTTTACATTAACTTGCATTACAGGACAGTATGGCACTTGTATTTATCAGCTTTCAGCTGAGGATTGAGGCCGGCATGGCTAAAGACAATATAAAAGTTTTCCCTGTAAAAATCCTGTAATTGAAGATCTCAAAGCATTTTACAGGCATTAATAAGTAAAGCCTCAAATACAGCTACCAGTATTTCAGTCCCTAACGTTCACAGTGCTTGTAAGTGCTGTTAAAATAATAACAGTTGTATCAATGCTCTTGCAATCCCAGAAATATTAATGGCATCTTCCCTGTCAACAACCTCCCCTCCTCCAGGCTCTACTTTCTTCTCATGGGCAGGAAGCAAAATTTTGCAAGGCAAGAGCTTGCTGGGGAGTTTGGGTCATTCGGGATTTTGCTTTTGTGGGTTTTTTTGTGTGTCCAATGCAGGGCACCAACCAACTGGAGTGCTTTCTTGTACTAAGAGGTGTTTTTCCTGATGTCTAAAACATTTGGATGGGTAGTTTTATTTTTTTACCTTTCTTACTGGAATGTGTTTGTGGTCACAGACAACTAATGAAGAGAACAAAGGAGAGACAATGTTGTAAAATCATTAGAAAAGGTAAGCACTGTTCAAACAAATGCATTTTGCTATTAAAGTGCCATTTTCAGTCTTATTTGCAGCCCCTACTGTTCCTTACACTGGCTCTTCACTGGGGACAAAAAATTCATTAAATGGCTCTTCATTTTACAATATCAATATGTTTTAAGTCAAATTGTGCATTCTTTGCTGTTAATTCTCTTTTAAACACAAAGGACTATCAGCAAGTTTAGCTGCAGGGGGGCTACAGGCAAGAAGGAAGATACAACATCCCTCTTATGAGAAATAATAATAATAATTAATTCTTTTAAAGTTTAAAGGAAAATAGTGGCTTTTTTGTGCCAAGACTGTAAGACCTGTTCATTGATCTTTTCAAAGAAGCAACAACAATAAGGAGAAATGAGAATGAAAGGAAATGAAAGCAAGGGAATAAAAGCCATAAGGAGTTGGGGTACATGGAAGCAACAATCCAGAATCTGACAGAATATGTGGATATTGATGAAGCCTGGGATGCAACATAGACATGATCCCAGGAAAAGGCCTGGCTGTACTACCTGACTTGACTATTAACTTTGCTTAATCACCAAGTATATTTATTGAGAAACCTTTTTTTTCCCTTTTTTTGTTTTTTAGTTTAATTCAAAACACTGCTTATCTCATTTGTCAGACTACTCTCAACTCATTCAGTTTTCTGGGTGGATTTGTTCTGTAAGTGAGAAGTCTTAGCTGAAATGGAACCTTGAATATTTTGCAGAAAGCCAACCTTTCACCAGGATCGTGGTGGAAGGGAGACGTGCTGCCCCTGTGGAACACAGAAGTTTTGTGATAGAAGTTTGTGGTTTGAATCAAATTGAGCAACTAATGATTTGTGCTCTGAATGTGTCTGCTGGAATGTTTTAATCTACAAGTGAAGTGGTTCTCCTAACAATCAGTGTAAGGAGGCAGAGCACAGTGTCTAAATTAAAATTTCAGCAATACTCATGGCAAGAAAGACGGAGAGAACCTAGTGAAGAAATTTTACACATTGTGGAGTTATGCAATTTAGATAAAAATTATATTTGTTTGTGTTTAAGCAGAAGGAAAATGAGAAGGGTCATTGAAAAGTTCAATTTGCTGTCCCTCCAGTGAAAGTAGACCCAATCTGGAATATTTAACCTAAAAATTACATCTGAACAGATTTTTTGCATTTGATGCACACTTGGTAAGTTCCAGGTGTCTGATTACAGCTGATCCTCTTGTAGGGGAGGATCAGGGCATCTCAAACTGCACAAAACGTTAGCCCAAGTTCAGAAGGCAAAGCTCTTCTGTGTGGTTTTGGTGCTGGACAGGCATCAATTCATATCTGCCATGATGAGTAGGGTGATAAGTAGAAACATTGTGCTGACTGCTGGTTGAAGGAAAGGAGCAGTTCTGAGGTGCATCCACACTCCCAGTCATCTCCTTGTGAGGCTCCATAAACTCATTTGGAGGGGAGATTTCCCTGACCTGATCCATCAGAGACACAACTCTGGAAAGCACAGGAAGTTCAGCGTGGGGAAACGTGCAGCACCGTGGTTTTATTGTTGTAGGATCACCAGCAGAGAGAAGAAGCAAAGGCTGAGCCCCTGAGCTGTGGCTGTTCTGGGGAGGGGGTGCCAGCATGATCCATGATTGCTTCCAAGAGCAGTGGAAGCCCTTGAGATGTCCAGCAGATGTGTGGAGGAGCCACTCTTGTTATCTTATGACTGGGAGTTTGGGCTCCTGTTGGGCACAGACCAAAGTAAGTCCTGGAACAAGGCAGATGATGAACTTGGGCTGTAAAATCCTCTGTGCTCCTCTGCCATTTTGGCCAGTGATCCTGTACCATATGTCAAGTGGGCTGCAAATTCCCATAAAGCAGCAGTTTGCTACACTAGACCTATAACAAGGGAGGTTGTAAAAGGAATAAATGGCAAGTGGAAGGTGGAAATCATGCCAAATGTACAGCACAGGCTTATTAACAGCAGCACAGCAGCCAAAGGGAGGCAGGAGTTGCATATGGGAGTAGGACTGTGCATGGGGAAAATGGAGAGTGGCAGTACTGCCAAAGGGTTTTCTTTTCTTTTCACCACTTCTGAAATACTTTAGGCATTCAGGGGTTTTGGAATGAGAGCTTTGTCTTTGTTTTTGAAACCATTTTTTTGTATTTCTATATAGAAGGCAAATCTGTTATTTTGCTCCTTTTTTTTACTGAATCTGTGCACTGCTAAACCACCTTAGGTGTTGTGTGGATATAAGCTGTAATCATAAAATCATAGAATCATAGAATGGTTTGGGTTGGAAAGGACCTTAAAAATCATCCAGTTCAGCCCCAGTCTGCAGACGTGAGCCTGGAAGAGCCAAAACAATGAACCCTCTTTACATAACCCATTTCTACTGTAGGAGAAACAGTCCCAGGCATCTTCAGCAAGGACCAGAAATGTTGATTTTTATAATGGGAAGTACTATAATTTAGGCTAAGTACTCTTTACTGAAAGATTTTTAACTCAGTGAATGCCATTTTGCCTAAATCACAAAATCTTTAGGGAGCAGATCAATCCTTTAAAGAATGCTATTTGTAAATTTAAAAATGTTTTTACTATGACTTCAGCAATATATTTCAAATGGTCATTTCAAACTCACTTTCACTTTTTATTTCTAAGTAAAACCAGGATGCAATATTTCAGCTTGTCTGAAATAAAACAGTAATTTGTAACAATTTCATGTTAACAACTTCATTTCCCAGGAATAATTTAAGCATTGGTGGAGAAGGGGGTTTGCTTTTCAAATACTAACTAAACCCACAGTTTTCAGTGTTGGAACTTCTGTCAGAACAAAAATTCATTTTGATAGATTTGGAAAGTTATTGGGGTTGACTTCCATGTTTAGACTACGCTTTTTTCCATTTGTCAACATTTCTTGAAAAATACTGGATTTGTGGCTAAATTATGATTAAGGACATTACTGAAATTCTCTGAAGAATTTAAGATTTCAATGTACAAGAAATGTAATAACTGACAGGATAAGGCAGCAGCTGTTTAAGTAGTGGGTGTTGTATGTGCATAAACCAAGAGCAGATTCCAGGCAAGCTGCATTTAAAGACCAGTGATGTTTACTTGAGGATGAAAATGTAGGGTTAAAACCAGTTAGAGTCTGTCAAAACTAGGGAAAACAAAAAAGGAAAAAATCCCACATATCAAACAAGAACAAAACACACACACACACACACACAAAAAAAAAAAAAAAAAAAAAAAAGTAAACCAAGGAGCACTTGCTGGTTAAATTTAATCCTGTCTGGCCATAACTTGTTAGTCTTTCTCCTTCTGAGTAATATTTGATTGATTTTACTGAGACACTTCAAAAGTACAGTTCAGTTTACTGATACTGCTGGTTGAATTTCCTCAAACAACACACTCTTATTTTAGTCTCATTTTAGCGATAGTTCCTCTGTCTCACACCAGTACTAAAGAAGGAGCTGTGTGTAATCTTAAGTGTTTGTACATTACTGGACCTAAAAGCATAACTTCCTACCTGCCTGTACCCTACAGAATAGCAAACCTGAGCAGTTTAGACAAAATCCATGAAAAAGAAAGAATAGATCAGAGAAATCTCAACAGGGGCTGAAAAAAAAAAGGAGACAGAAAAATCCATTACAAATGAAAATAATAAAGTCCCTTAAACTTTGAGGAAAAAATAGAGGCTCATTTTGTACAAAGATAGTGAGACGTGTTCATTGATCTTTTTAAGAGTCAAGAAGAAATTGGCCAGCAGCTGAATAAAAGAAAATGAAGCCCCATTAATACAATCCATGGAAAGACAACTCGGGTAAATTGATCAGTGCAGCACAGATAATTTCTAACCTTTCCCTTTTTTGGAGAAGATGTTTGGGGTTTTGTTCTGATTTTTTTCTTCCCTCCCAAAGAGTGTAAACAGCACACAGCACCAATTTCAACTGCTTTTTTTGATGGCTTTTCAAGCAATAAATGGAGAATTTTGGGAACTGAGCATGGTAATGGCTTTTCTTCCATCTCCCTCCTTCATCTCACCCTTGTTGCCCTGAAAAATATTGATGCATTGAGAAAGTTTGAGGGCTTTATTTTTTCCCCTTTTTATTTTTTAAACTCTCAATTACTTCCTTCTCTTCCTCCTCCTTCAAGGAGTTTTTGGAACATTTGGCAATTAAAAAACTGAGTTATTACTTATATATCCCTATGCCAGGGAAACCTCATATTAACTGAGGTGCAGGAAGAGCCCAAAAGCCAAAAGATGTTTAGTCCTTGCCAGCCCCTGCTACAAGCCTAGCCCTTTACCCTGGACACTAAAACTCTTGCCTGTAGTAGTGGCAGAGCTTTCATTTGCATTCTTTGTTTTAGCTAAATGTCAGATGTCATTGCAGGAGAGTATTTGAGGCCTGAAACTGCTGCTACACAGCTGCAGCATCCTTTATCCAGAGGAATTATGAAGGTCCCAACTTCATCTTTAAAACAATATATCCCCATCTCCCAGAAATGGGAATAAGAAACAAACTTGTTTATGGTAAAATAAAGCCACAAACTCCAGCTATCTGGAGATATTTCTTTTCCAACTCTGAAAAGATCTCTGAAAATCAAATGCATGAAAACCAAACTCAGCACTTGGGATTTGGGAGCTTCTCACAGCATCAAGTGCAAATCTAAAGCTATTCTAATTTTGTTTACTGGGATAAAATGCTGTTATTTGCATGTTAGCCACAAATTAACAATTAGAGTGTGGCAGTTAATGAAAGAAAAGAATGCAGCACCTTTGTGAGTAGGCTGTAACCCATGTTTATAGAGAAAGCTTTGTAGAGTACCCCTGGGTTCTGTAAATGAAATGGGCCTTTGCATATGCTGCATAATTGTCAAAATGTGAGGCTTTGTAGTCACATACTCAAAACACACTCCATCTTATAAAGCTGCATCACATAACTCAGCAGCATAATCATTTTCTTCTCCATGAGCAAGTTGTTCCTTACCCTTGAGACAGCCCTTCATTCAGGTCAGGTATGAAGTTATGTGAAGGTCAGTGTGGGAAAGATCAAACTACACCTGTCTAGATCACACCAGCTCTGCTAATAAAAAGGTATATTCCCTGCCTGGCTTGCACACTGAAATACTTACTAAGATCTTACACAGAATGGTAAAATGTTCCACAAAATGATTGGGTACTAAACTCTGCAGAAAAGTCCTCGAAATAAATCATTATCACAAATATTTTAATACAGACATCTCTCTGACACTGCATGCAAATATTTAAGCTCATGCTTAAGCTCGTTCTGATATCCCACTGCTGAACCTGCAGAGGCCATTAGTGATTCAGAGCAGAGTATTACCCACTGGCAGATAATCATTGTCTGTTCAGAAACTTCTCGTTTTACAGTACAGCTGTGGTCTATCAGCTGTGCTAGTGGTGCAGGGAGATTTGTACAGTTTAGAGGGGTTTTTTAAGAGGAAGTGTAGAGCAAATATCAGCAATCACCATTTGAGTAAAATCAGCAACAAGCCAAGACTTTCTTTGCTCCTGTATAGGAAAGGATTAATCAATTCCCCTATCCTTTATTACTTAAGTTATCCCTTCACAGAATTGCCCATTAATCTTTCCATTTAAACCCTAGGATATGTTCTAAAAGTTCACCTAGATAGTTATTTTCATTTTTCATATCATTAAACATAAGTACACATATTCTAGAAAAGCAAATGGATTCATTGAAGGAAGTGTTAAATCAGATGTTTATAATTTTCATACAGATTAAATCAGCCTGACATACCATGAGGATGTCACATCACACAGACTTCTTGATGTGTCTGTAAGGGACACACAAATAAAGAGATTCATTTCTTCACAAACCCAGTGAACTTCAAATTTTACAAGGTTGTGTGAAGTCAAAGTCACGAGGGATTTTGGGAGCTAAGATCACACGGAAGATGTTTTATTGCGTGATGGGAAAACTGGGGAAAACTGAACTTTCAACCTTTTTTGTGGAAGCAGATGAATACAAAAATCAAGCTGATATACAAGAGCAACTAATCATCAAGAAAGACAATTGTTAGTGACTTGTGAAAGAAATCACCAACAGATAAGAAACAATTGGAAAATATTGCTGATTTTCTGCATCTACTGTATTTAAGTCTGGAAAGCAGTTTTACTGAGCAGGCTTTATGAGACAATCAGGGATGTTAAGCAAGAAGAAAATCAGGTCTTCACCTCTCATGGTTTTTAGGAATAAAGGAAAGAGTATGTTGGTTAACATTGTGGGACCTTTTCTGCATAGCACAAGAAATAAAGATTTGAGTAATGGTGCCATCAGTGACAAGCACCAGGAGAAGCCAGAACAAGGGGATAAAAATGAATTTGTGGCCTCTTGGAACTTTTTTCCCTCCAAGATGCCTCTGCCAAAATAGTTCCATTTGCATCTGAGTACCTTGCCAAAACCAAGAAATTATCAAGGCCTGTCTGAAAGTAAACTTTATGCATCTGTGAGTAAGTCCACAGATGAAGATAATGCTGAGGGATGGGCATTAGTGATGGAAAAGGTCTTCTGAGCCCTTCAAAAGTAGAAGACTTTTTCTTTCCTCATCACTTGCTTGAGCCAGGCCATCAGACAGATCTCCAGCCAGACAATAACTGGTTTGTTCTCCTGATTTTGACCTGAGTATAAAATATACTGCACCAGTTTACTTGCCAATACTGCAACAGATTATTTCTTATTTCCTCTATTTCCCCACAGTGCCTGGCAGCCTTTCCCCTGCCTTTCCTCTTCCCTAGTTAAGGAGATGGAAGGTGTGGACTGCTTATCAGATAAATTGCTGTAGATTCATCATTGTCCATCTCTGTCCTGAAGAAGTAGTCTCACATCTGATGTTAATCTTAAAACCATATTCTATATAATAAAATTCCTTGTGAAAGCTCTCCCTACATCATTATATGTTAGGATGACAATATTAATTATCCAATTGCATTTGCACACCTACAGCATCATTTCCAAAATCCTTGGAAGTTTGGTTTTTTTTTAATGTGGAATCTGCAAGGTTTCATGACGCTTTTAATGGACTGCATTAAACACCACCCCCAGCCCCCTCCCAATTCATAAAATGGAGATATAGTCCTAGAAACACCCTTTTATTTGGCAACAGGTGTACTTCCTTAGAGGGGTTTCCAACTATCCCTGATTTCTGTCACTTTGAAATAGAGGTACTGCATTCAGAAGTGTAGATTTCTTTTTCTAATAAGCATAAAATAAGCTAAACCCATCCAAAATCTTTATCCATTTTGGTACTCAGGCACAGTTTCTGCAGAGCCCAGCATTCTGGCAGACATTTAAAGACGGAGAAGTGCAGGTAGACTTGTGTCAGTCACGTAGAACAAAGAGTCAAATTACAGTGAGAAGACTATAAACTGAGTTTATTTTCATTCTTTTTCCTTTTCTCAGTTTATGCCACAAATGTACCACTTTTGACAGAATGATTGTTATTATTTTTCTCTTTTTCTCCTTGTCTGTTAAATTTAATAGAAAAATCCAATTATTATGTAAAGAGAGCCTTGCTATAATTGTCACAAACAAGTTAGCATAACAATGAAGAGCAACAACTTTCTGAAGTCAAAGAAAGCGCTGATTTATGACTGTCTCTGCGGTGTGATTGATACAGAATGTTTTGAAGGAATATTTTCAACATTTCTTCATTTTAAAGCTGCTCACTCAGATCATCCTAGCTGAAGAATGTTTGCTAAAGAAAGTTGCTTTGGAAGAGGGAACTTTTCCACAAATTCATTTTCTTTTCTTTAAAGAAGGGAAAAAAAATCCCAACCAAGCCTACAAAAGCCATTATTTAAACAGCCTCCTTTTTAAAATGTTTCCAGCAGATGTTTATGTAGTGAATGTGCTGGAGCTCCTTCAGTAAGACACAGAAGTGACATTTCTTGAGGGTTTTAGCTGGAGAATTTGTCTTTCACATCATGTCTTTAAACATCTGCAAAAGGCAACAGAATCTTTATTATCCTGCTAACTTGAAGCAAGGCGCAATGCACAGTCCTGAGTCCTTAAAAGATGGTATTTAATGGGACTGACAGATGAGAAATATCCAGCTCTAATGTTTCCCTTCAGTAGAAATTCACCTCTTGACCTTATGACTCCAGATTATGGCTGCTGCCTTCTGAAAAAGAACATTTCCTTCCATTCAGATGTGCATTCTATGGTTTTGTTGTTTTGTTTTTCCATATTGCTGTTATCTGCTTTAGGGGAAGGTATCAACATCAGGATTCAAGCAAAAATAAGATTATAAATATTGCAAGAGCACTTGTGCTAGGTCTGCTTTATGGCACTTGTGCTTCCAACCCTCTTTTAATTTCCTCAGTTGGATATTTTTCTTCTTCCTCACAAAAATCAAAGCTGCCTTTTCTTTTAAATGGATTTTGAAGAAGTGGTATAATTCAGCTTTCCTATCCTTTAGCTTGGGTTTTATTTGCTGCTCTGCAGAAAATACCGACCAGGGCCATTGCTCAGGGCTGCCCAGGTTGGCCCTTCTACCTTACAAAATAACCTTTTTGAGAAGAATCCAATCTATCTTTTGTTTCTTGGTTTGTTTCAGATTCAGGTTGGAGGGGGGCAAGGTTTGATGTGGGTTTTTGTGTTTGGCTTCTATTGCATTTCTGTTGTCGACGCTTTTTTCCCTCCTCCTTCTTTTTCTCTTTCTTTTTTTCCATTTTTTTTTTTTTCCTCCCTGAAGGGTTTTCTCTGGGAAAAGTTTTCTGGGCTTCCATCCAGGCAGTGTCACAATTCACAGCTGTACTGTTTGATTCAAGTGCTTCAAGCTGCCAGTGAGGTAGAGCCAAATGAGATTAAGGGGTTTTTTATTAAAGCAAGCACCCGCATGTGCTGCTATGGCCGGGGCTACGTCAGGGTTCCAGTACAAACCCCAGTTTCTGCAGACCTTTAGTTCTCAAGCATAAAATATTTATGCCAGGCTGAAACCTCACCTAGATGTACTCATCTGGGAGGAGCTTCAGAAAGGAATGATTTGGGGTTTTTGAAGTTACAGCTTGAAGAAAGGAAAATGTACTGATTCTGGACAAGCAGCTTAAAAAATATATATATAAAAATAGAGGTTTAGCTATGTATGTTAAAAACAGCAACAGGCATAATCTAAACAGATCTTTTAAATGATGTATTTTAAGGGAAGGCAGCAAGAGATTTCTCTGCTAGCTCCCTTCTCTGAAACATGATGGATTTGAACCCTGCATGCTGGTGAAACTTGGACACTTCCAGCACTGCCCACCCCATTCTGCCCACTCCACCCCAAATGTCACCCTGGGGCACAGCCACAATACCCAGACATTTATTTTACTTTTTCTGTTGGGATAAACCATGCAGAATTAGTGATGAGAAACTAAATACCACTGTTACTGTTCTGAGCCAAAATCTGAACCCACATTTTCAGAGGGAAATGCATTTTTAAGCTCCCTTTCCTTTTGAAAAGCACCACAATTAAAACAGTTCTTTTTATACTGATTCTTATCTTTTGTGTCAACATTTCTGAAGATAAATGAATTGATATTTTAAACATAGGAATGCATATGTCAATGGAAAACATGATGTGCTGTAGTAGAGCTGATAAAAAATATTTGAAAATAAAATAAGGAAGAAAATTAGAAGCTTTACAGAAAGAAAAGAAACAACACCACTCTAATATTTTATTTTTTTTCCATAACTTTGAGCCAGCTATAAAGTGAATCAGAAGGTTTTAGAGGTTATTGACATTGCAAACTTTGGAATTCTCAGACAGAAGTATCTTTTTGCAATATTAGATCATCTTTTTTTTCTGTCCATTTTGCCCCACTGGGTTACTGAGCATCTCATAGAATCATAGAATAATATGAAGCCGTTCCCCCTTGTCTTGCCCCTCCATGCCTTATCCCAAGACCCTCTCCAGCTCTCCTGGAGCCCTTTTAGGCACTGGAAGGGGCTCTAAGATGCCTCTGGAGCCTTTTCCTCTCCAGGTGACCACCCCCAGCTCTCCCAGCCTGTCCCAGCCCTGGGAGCTCTGTGCTCTCCTCTGGACTCCAGCAGATTCAAGTTCTTTTCCTCAGAGCTGCTCCCCATCCATCCTCTTCCCAGCCCATATTTGTGCTTGGGATTTTCCTGACATGCAGGGATATCCACATCCCCATCTCTGCTGCTCACATAATCTCAGTCCTGTTAGAGTCTGAAATGCTGAGAGACTGCTGAAGTCTACAAGACTCTGAAATCAAAGGCAGCAACATTAATATTCTGTGCAAATGTGAAGAAGCCATGAAAGCTTTGTTTGTTGCTAAAGAAACCAACTAAATCAAACAAGTTGAAGAAAACAAAGACTTGTATAATTGTTTTAATTAAAACTGCCACTTATTCCAGAAAAAAAATGCAGCCTAGTCGTGCTCTCCAAACATTTTTTGCTTAAGACTTGCATGCTCAAAATCCATGTATAATAAGTGAAATAAAATATTGCCAGCCATTTTCCAGTCCCGTTCAACACAAAAGCTCCAAAACAAATTGCAAGAAACCCATGCAAAACTTTGTGATGTTTACCTCAGATTTTATCCAAGAGGAATTTATGGAACTTGCCATTCAACTGCAAAAGCATGTTATCTCAAACGAAATGCAATGCTCCTTAAATCTTCAAAGAGCATCATGGCATTTAGCCATAAAACTCACTGTGACTTTAGACATTCAAAAGCAGCATTAATACCAGGATCTGGCTGCCCTGTGTGGTTATTTTAAGTCTCCATGGGCACAAACACTTTCTTGGGTCTGGGCCCTCCATACATTCAGCCTCTGGTAAAAGCCATTGGATTGCTCTGCCTTTCACAAGCTGCTTATCCCTTTCACCTTCCCACTCCACCTCAAAATAAGTCAGATACAGAAGAGACCCTGATAGTTTCTCAGCTTCTGGAACCTATCCCCTGTTTTTTGATGCAAAGTATGAAAGATATAAATACATCTTAATTTTAATTGAAGGAGAATGTCTGACCTTTCTACAAAATAGTGTCACTTGAGGTTCCTGTATTTCTTGTGACCTTTACAATGTTCATTAGGCTTTTAAGCATGCAAGTTCAGCTTAAATTTGAAGTATTTTACCTTCCTCAAGTACAGACTTGCTTCCACTGCAGAATTTGGTCCCACGTTTCACTGCTAGTATATGAACACAGCACATTGTCCCTGTATGGCAAAGAGGCAGTTTTAAAATCTGAACCACACTTGCCTTCCCCTCTCAAATAATCTGTTCAGATAATGCACTTTGGCTTGAGCCTGTCTTTTATCTCCTTTTCTCAGCATTCTGGGAGCTCTTTATCTTCACCAATATTTGCATTTGTGTACAGGAATGTTGGGAACCAATTTTTGTATATATCAATTCATTATATCATTTCAAAGATCTTTTTTTTTTCCATGCTTCCTAAGCATTAGCATTTTAAAACTTGAGAGAAGAGGGAGTGACTATTAGAAACATCCTACAGGAAGCCATAATTTATCATCAAAATATTCAGAGATTTCTTCTAAACATGTTATGTTGAGCTTTCTGGAGAGTGCAAATAAGATATAGTAACAGGATTTTTTTTTGTCTTTTCTTTCTTTTTTTTTTCCAGTGGCTGGATGACTGAAATAATTTCAAGTCTGTTTTCACTAGAACCTGATCACCACCTGTTTGAGTGAAGAAACTGAGGACTGTTT
This sequence comes from Toxostoma redivivum, assembly GCA_013397375.1. Classification (NCBI taxonomy): domain Eukaryota; kingdom Metazoa; phylum Chordata; class Aves; order Passeriformes; family Mimidae; genus Toxostoma; species Toxostoma redivivum. The sequence goes on along the minus strand of VXBI01013213.1, from coordinate 1,596,472 downwards.
GAAAGTAATGCCTTTGGCAACACAGACACCTTGCTCAGTCTCTCTCACATCTTCATTTTATCATATAAAAGGCTTTTCCAAGTGTTGCCTGAGAACAGTGAAAGCCTCATTAGGAGCTGAAAACTGTTGGGGATTTCAATGTTGATAATGAAAATCTTATTTATGGAATTGCTGAATACACATGTAAAAGTCTGAAAAGCAAGAGCCTACTGGCTGAAATAATAGTCCAAGAGAAAAGGAGAAATGTAATCACATCATCCCTATTTTATAATGGCCATCTACTTACACAGTCATATTGAAAAAGAGTCAGAGAACTGTAAGGTGCAGTTGCTTCTGGAATCTTCCAGGCTAGTTTCAGGACTCACATAAATTTCCTGTCCAGTTAATATTTTGGTAGTATGCAAAACATGTGATCTGTCAGAGATTGCTGAAGAACTGGAAGCATTCTTCTGCCTCTTGGCTCAGGTAAGAAAAGGTGTGAACCCCCACCAGAGGAGGAAGAAAAAAATAAGTATGGATCAGGAAACTCCCATTGTTTTCTAAGACTGGGCTAGGGCCTCTCATGGCTTGTGCTGTAAATACATGGTAATGAAATATATGGTAAATACAGCTTTTCTGTGACTAACCCATCAGATGCATGCAAAGCCAGGACATGTTTACCAGGGAAATGTGTGTTTTAAGGGAATAATGGCTGTACAGTTTCCTAACTCTACTTCATTGCATGCATTTATTCCACTGAAATCAGTAATCATGTCAGAATAGAGCTAGTAAAATATGATGGGAAATAAGGGCCTTTAATACAAGCCTCTCTGCCTGTCTGTCCATTTATGTGGCACCTCCCAACACAGTGTCTGAGTGCAGTTCTTCACCCTCATGTGATTTAAAACTTAAAATGGATGCAGTGGAGACTTCTTGTCCAGAGTAAACTGCCTGAGATGAATCAGCTGCTCAGATCAGCCTCACAGAAATGATAATGGGGTTCTGTGTTCACAGCTGAGCTGTTTAAACTGCCTGGCTTGGCCCAGGGCTTCCTTGGACATTAATAGGTTGGCTGAACCTGGTGCAGGAGAGGTCAGCCTTTGAGAAGCTGAATCAGGTGAGTGCAGAGCCTTCCCAGCAGTGCCCAAAGCCCCCAGAACCTTCCCATGCCTGATTTCTGAGTGCTGGATCCTCAGATCGATGCTTTGGGTTTGATCTCCCCTCCAGCAGGAGATTTGGGTTGCTCACATACTATGAGCACATGCTCCTGCTGGTGAGCCTTGAGGGAGGAGGATTGAAAACTTCTTAGGAGGCAGCTTTTCATCAGCAAATGCAGACTTAGATGAATTGAAAAGATTTCTCTGGACTACAGCAATTTTGCTGAAATTGCTGAGAAGCAGCATTATCAGGCAAGGACACTTTTCCTCAATAAAGATAGAATGCTTCAGCTGACTTTTGTTTGATCATATTGTGAATTCTAAAGTACTATTGTGCACACCTTGAAGCCATTAAGGCAAAATGAGGAATTCAAACAGGATCAAGATTAAATGTTTTCTACTGTCCCAAACAAAGCATAATTCAATTAAAGTACCTTTGATGATCCCTACACTGCAGCAATTTCATTTTTGAGATATTTTTCATCATTTAGATTAATACTCTTGCTTGAAATAAAAGCAAATTTTAGCATTCTGATGTTTTCTGCAGACCCAGCAGTTCATGAGAGTGATTGGAAAATTCAGACTAAGAGCATCTCTTCTCTTTCCCCAAGTCTTCTCTTTGATGCAGGACCATGGCAGGGGGGAAAGGAGGGAGAAAGATAAGAATTGGATTTATCATCTATAAATATACACAGCCCTTCACACTCACTTTCTAGAGAAGTCTTGGAGCACCAGGGGAAAGAAGAACAAAATAAATCTGAGAGATGCTGGGAAAATTCTGTACATTTCAGGAATGTTCAGAAGCAAAGTTAACTCTGGCAGTCCAAGTTCAGAGGCTTGTTCTTTAAAAAGACACCATCAATTAGTTTCTCAAGTTTAATTCTGTCCTGTATCTACCAGCTGGAAAGTTTGTTGAGCAATAAGCATAAATAGGCTGTAGAACATAAATCACTGCCCCGACATCCAGGGAAAGCATCACGCCTTGTTTTATACTGATGTGGTTGTAGTTACTGCAGATTGCTTGTGCAGAATCTTGGGCAGAATCAGCAGCTTGGTTCAGGCCTAGATTTTTAGATTATGGGAGTTACAAGCTGAAAGAAATTGTTAGGAAGTTTAGCAAAGGAAGGTTGTCATCACACTTTGACCTAAAATGGAATAAAATTGTCCACTGCTAAGGGACCTAATAGCAAACCTGTCAACATTACTCAAAAATATTTTAAAAGAGTTGTTTTGTATGGACTTTGCTATATTGGATTTCTCCCTGCTTGTTTTTTTTTGTTTGCTTTTTTTTTTCCCATAGGTGAAGAGGATATGGAAAATAGGCCATACATGGAAATCTATGAATCTTATGCTGGCATCTATATAAAGGATCATTTTGTGGGAGGTAGGCAAACAGACCATTGCTGGTGTTGATTAAAAACAGTCTCATGTTAAAAAAAAAAAATATATATAAAAAGCCTGTCCTCTAAACCAACAAGCAAGTGACACCCAAGCCAGGAAGCTCAAAATCAACAAAATAAACCTTATTCCAAAAGCTGGATTTGGTTATTAATTGACTGATTTCCTACCAATAAGAGCACATTTTCAGGCTGGTGGGCCTGATGAGAGGTCCTTGAAAGCCCAAACTGAACAAGCATGTGAAATATTTAAGGCCACATTTTTATATTTATTAAAAACAGCCTAAATAATTAAACTAGTTGATTCACTAGTGGCTTTCAGGCTCATGCCCAGAGTGAAAGGTCATGACCTGACATACCAGGGCCCCACTTGGTACTGATGATTGACAGGAAAAGGAAATAAGTTGATATCTTTCACGTGGGAATCACAGCTTGTAGCAACTATGAGCAAGTGGGTTATTTGGACTTTGTGGGAAAACTTAATTGTGTTATTATTCAAAATCTTCGTTCCCAAAGTTAGTTCAATGGTGATTTATTTACTTATGTGATAAAACAGCTGTGTACTGTAATAAAATACAGGTCACTTGCTGATGTTTAATGCACAAAAGTGGAGATATGTTTGGTTTCTTTTACTTTGAACTTACAATCAAGCTAGGCAGCAGGGACGACTTTGAATTATTAGGAATTTTCTGTTAGTGTATTGGAAATATTCAATGTTCTCATCATGCTATATATTTTTCAGTGCTTGGTTATGGAGAAGGAGGAAGGCACCATACACTGAAATACGAGTGCCTCTCCACCATATGCTTTCATTATTTCTTTATAATGATAAAAAGGGGCTGCATTCAGTGCCAGACAATGTCATGGCCCTAGAGATTTCAGTGGCCTGCAGAAAAAAAGGAGAAAAAAGCATTTATGATATGAATGAGGATTTGAAATGGCTTTTTAAAAAAAGGCCTAAGATCCACTTTCACCCTAAATTCTGAAATCACTTGAAAGATGTCTAGATGGGGGTTTGAAGAATAGCAACTTTCCACCAGGCTCTGTTTTATATGCAGGATTGCTGCCATCTTCACCAGGCTTTGTTAGGAGGTCAGATAATTGTACCAAGCAATAGGTCACAGTCTAACTTCACATATTGTGTGATTTCTTCTAGCACTGAGCCCTGTCATCTTGATCCAGAGGACGGATTCTTTGCCCCAGTCATTTACAAGTCAGCCAAGTGATGCACTTTTGTTTATCACTCCGAGCTGAGAAGTTCAGTGGGTTTTGTATCAGCTGCCCTGAATTTGTGTCTTTCTGCTCATTCCAAAGTGTGGGCACGATGTGAACTGGGCCAGGGTGCAGCTCCATGCCGCACTCCAGGGGTTTTGTGTCCTTTTCCAGAAATGCCAGGCACTGCCATTTCCTGCAGCACTGTGTTGGATGACAGTAGTCCATTAAAAGCCCCATGAAGTCAAAAGTAGTTTTACCCTGGAGCAGGCCTTGGTGGGGAAGGTTTGCACATTTCAGCTCAGTGTGACACCACATTTTGGGTGATAAAGCAGGCAGTGCTGACATTTCCCTCAGACTATCTCCACTCCTTTCCCAAGCCTTTCCTCATCTCTTTTTCTCCATTCAGAGCAAAGCAGCTCTGCTTGGGAAGCTTTGGAAACTCTGCCACTTGTACCACAATCACCATGAGAATTTTAAGCCTTAAAATAATTGATTATAACACCAGTAAATTAGCCCAGTTGCACAGTAAATCAAGATAAAAGTTGCTTCACAGAGTAAGAGCTGGTGGTATTTCTTTTGCATTGTTTTGATGTTATTCCTTCATATTTAACATCTGGCAATAGTGCACAATATTTTACCAATAGCACAGACACCAGATCCTGCCACAGGAGTGCAGGTCTGTGATAAGTAAATCATAACCACTGACTGAGAAAGGAAATCAAGGAAAATGGGTCCAGGGGCCAAAACATGCTCAAAATTGAAAACCTTTCTGCAGCAATACCAACCTACTCCCTCTGAACATTTGAGCAGAAGAGAGAGGCACTCAGCTCTCTCAGTACTTTATGTACATCCTTGTCCTAAAAGGAAGGGGCTATTATTAACCAAAATCCAGCCAATTTCTGGAATTTATTCACTTACAAAATGGAGATGCAACAAACTGGAGAGCAGCTATCACCACAGCTGTCAGTGAAGTACCCGCTGCAGATGTGTGGAAACTTGTCCCCTGTGTTAGAGGCCACAGTGTGACCTTGCATGGCCCATGAAAGTGTTTAAAAATCATGATGACACTGGGTTCTGACTGACTTTGTCTAGATTCAGCCTGAACATCAAGAGGAAAAAGGCTCTGTGTCCCGTGCCAATCCTCTGATCTTTCCATTCCTCTCCTCCTCCCCACCTCCAGGCTCTGTGTCTCAGCAGCTCCCTGAAGTGAGCACCATGACATGAATCTGGAAGTGAAGAAGCCCACAACTCTTCAGAAAAGAGCAGTTATTCTTAGCTTTGTTTTGCTGATGTTTTTCTTTCTTTCTCCCCCTCTTCTTTTTTTTTTTTTTTTTAAAGAAAACACAAAGCCTGCCAAAATTTGGGCTCTTTGATGTGCTTTGGAAAGAAAAACAATGCTATCTATCCAAGTCCTCTGAAAGGAACAAAAATGTGTCATTTTAAGGCATGAATTACTTGAGAAGAACAATCAATACATTTCACAATTAAATATGGTCAAAAGTTTTAAAATATTTTTCTGGAAATTGTTTATTAAGAAAATTTCTGAGATATTTGGCTGTTTCAGTTAAACTTTCTTTGAGAAGATCTCCTGAATTATAAGGTAGGTGAAAAGCAGGAGAGGGAAGAAAGAGGAAGACACTGATATTTGATGTAGAATATTTAATAATCTAATAATATCCTGGGGGAATATGCTAGACCCCATCCAAGCTTTTCTTCTGCCAGTTTGGATTGAGTATGTGAACCTGCCTCATTCTTTTAATTCATCCTACTTTGGGATGAGTAAAACAGGTCATAAGAGCAGTATCTGTTCTCTACTGTTTGTTTGTTGATTCAGCTCTCAGTGGACACTCTGCTTTATAAAACTCTTCAACTGTAAATGAGACACTGACTTCATTGTCTCATACTTAGGAAATTTGCTTTAGATGGAAGCATCCTAGGTTGGAATCTTTGGCCAGTAAATGTAGGGAAGCTTTTGAAACTGCAGCCTTGGAAGTCATAACCTAATAACTAAACTTCTATTTGCCCTCTATTTTTAAGTTTTCTCCTCCACCACCCCAACAAATCTTGAAAGAGCTGATTTATGCAATGAGAGTTTTTGGCATTTTTATTAAGTCCAGGCACTTAATAAAGACATTCTTTCTTCGATGTGATTAAATTGAGGTAAAGAAGCACTTGTGCTATTTCTCTCTTCTCATTGAAGTTTATAACAGATTCCATTTTTTTTCCTTCTTGTGACAGGACCTGTTACATCATTTCCATGATCTGCTCTCACTTTCCACTGCATGGCTGTATGGGAAATGCATCTGCTTCTACAACTGAGCTTTAAAGAGGTTTCTATCTATATTCACTATTTCTGGCCAGTGTTTTAAAAAAAATAATTAAATAAATAATAATTTTAAAAAGAGTAGAAATTAGACCTAGACTGCAAATGACAGGGACTGTTGCTTGAGGTTTTGAGGTTGGTCTGAAGGTGTTTGTTCTCTCTTTGCCTGTGCTGCACTTGTTCCATGGATTGGGCTGGTTTACTTGGAAAGACTGGGGAAACCTAGAATGGTTTGGAAGTGAGCTTAAAGATCACCTCATTCCAAGCCCCCTGCCATGGGCAGGGAAGATCATTTCCTACCTCAAGTTCAGACTACTTAACTGTGACAAATATAACAAAGCCTGGCTTTCAGAGGAAACGTGTATTTCTTGGAGGTTTCTTAGTTTGACTTTGAATATCCAAAAAATTGGAGACTTCTACAATATCTAATCACCCTGTGAAAGTCCAAGCCAGGATTTCAGACTTTGAGGATAACAAGAAAATGCCTTAAATTAGAGGTTTCAATTAAAGAATATTAAATTCTCTTCTGTAACAGGAGATGTTTTAGGAGAAATGGGAATAGCCAGGTGGGAGTAATTGGTTTTGGAAGAGTCAAATGTGGGAGCTCTGCCCAGCACTTTCTTTTATTATGGCTGTTTTCCTTCCACAGCTCAGGAAAACTCATATTCATGCACAGCCTTACATTTCACTGGGATTCCCTGACTTGGAGACTGTCAGCATTGGCTTATTATACAAGCTCTTTGTTTTATCCTATACAATACATCTCGCCATACACAATTTGGCCTCTTAACCTGCCGTGAAATATTTCAAGGGCTTGTTGCTGGAAGACGTCGTCTCTCCTCGCTGTGATTTGTGCAGCCACAGCTGCATTTTCCTGACAGCTTATAACGATTCGTGGTGGGTTGCAGTACAATGAACTCATGCTGCAGAACAGCACACTGAAAAAGATCTTTCAAATTATTGTTCCGGTGCAAAAGGTGCCCAATCACCTTCCACCTGCGGATTAGTCGGTTGCTATAGGAACACACTGTAGCTTTTCACCACTGTAGTGCCCAGATTACTGACTCTGACAAACACAATAGGGGGAAAGAATCACGGGTTATTAGTGCTGCTGCTGATGTGATGTTATAAACCTGGGGTGGCATGGAGCAGATGAATAGAGCAGGAGCCTTGAAACGCGAAGGACGGGAGGAGGAGAGGGAGCAGAGTGGAGTGGAGCTAAAGTCATCGCTATGGAAATGTTGGCTTTGATCTGATTTCCCCCTCTGAATAGATATTTTCATAATATAATGCCAAATGCAAGCAATGCTGTAACTGATGGCTGAGCCACTGGTCATGTCTTTATCTTAGTAGGGGGCTGCTCCTCCTCTCTTCCCTTTTCCTCCAGTGAATACTGAAATCTGAACCTTTCCATTCCTGCAGGATTAACTCTGACCAAGGTCAGAGCAGCTAGTCACCAATATTCTTCATGGGCGAGTCAGGCTTCCTGCATCCCTGGGAAATATCACCCGAAACATCCACCTACACACAGGACTTTACTGTGGAATTTTGCAGAGTCAGAAACATGAAGTGAACAGCTGAGATCAGGCCTCTGTCTGCTTTGGTGGCCATAATTGAGACTCAGGAGTTTGTGCTGCTGAGCACCCTCCTGCAGAGCTGCCTATGTGTTTCACAGGGGAGAAATACCTGCTTGCAGCTCTGATTTGTAGATGGCCTAAAATTCCAGAAATAGTTTTGCTACCACTTGGGCAGGGTGAAGCGGAAGAATAAAATATATACTTGTCCATTGCTTGTGTGCCTTGAGCAAAACAAGCTGTGTTTAGTCACAAGTTCACCAGATGGTACTCTGGGGGTTATTGCTGTTATATTACATTACTGCAATATATTAGACAAGGCACAGTGATTCATTCCCTCTCCTCAGTGCTTTTGGAAGCTGTTTCCCTCCCGATGGAAGTACAGCTGATCCTGCTGCTCGTGACCCTTGGGACCCCTATGGGCTCCTGTTGGTGCATGGACAGAAAGCACCAAACCTTGCCAAAAGGCCTGGATAGCACTCAGCTCTGTGCCCAGAGAAGTGGTTCCACTTTGTGATTTGAGCCAGCTGATTCAGGACATCATTATTTTTCAGCCCTGTCTCCTCCCTCCTTCCCTGCTCCAACCCTGCTTGTTTTGCCTTCTCACTGGGGCCTCCCCGACCTTGCAATTGGACCCCTGTGACCCTCCAAGCAGGGAAATGGCCTTGCTCAACCCCTTGTTTGCAAAATGGGCTGAAATACAGAGTTTGCACTGTACTTATAGAGCCCAAGGACTATCAAAACACCACAGAGAGGTATTGTTTTCCTCCACTTCTGTTACTGTGTAGGCTGAAACCCTCAGTCCAATGAATTATGTGCTGGCTGACACCTAAGAACCCGTTCTGGCTTGGTGACACGTGCACACAGGGCATAGGTGCTGCTGTTGGTCAGCTGGACAGCCCCTGGGACCATCTGCCACCCCTCTTTGGCCTCCCTGGCTCCACCATTATGTTCACTGACCAGCTGCTTTTCCTCACTGCCCTTGAAAAAGCTCCCAAGCCACAGTCACAAGTGGAGACAAAGAAAATGCCCCAGCCACTCTCTCTCCCAATGGCCTTGAGCTTCTGGTGCTCTGAGGCCGTGCAATCCAGGAACCTGCAAATCGCAGGCTCCCTTCTGCTCTCCAGCACTGTCCTTGTGGTGCCAGGACAGACTTTAGCATCCCCAGTGCTCTTCACTAGTCACAATCTCAGGATCAAAATTTGCTTCAGTTTTGCCTGAGGCACCTAAAAGAGTGATGGAACAGGTTGGTCGGAGCGAGCTTGGATCAGAATTTCACCGCAGGTGTTACTGTAATTTCAGGCAACTCAAAAACTACAAATTGGGCCCTCTGTCCCTTAGATTATGCTTTTCATTTTATGATCCTCTGGAGGAAAATGAATTTTCTGGGCTGAGCTCCTGTCTGCAAATTTAGAGGGACAGAACACATGCTCCTCTTCAGTTTTAAGTGGCTTTAAATGGGGACATAGAATGGAAATTGAGAGAGACACCTAACCAGGGAAGTACAGAAACCTAGCTCAAATAAAATAATGGGGAAATCTTCCATCACCATCGTCATAGGTATGCATGACCTTAGCAGAGCTCAGGAGTGCTATGGGAGCAGCAGTGCAACACTCCTGTTATGCCTTATTTTTTTATCAACAATGTCCTCCTCCACTTTGACGTCAGCTTCAAGATTGCTCGCTGTGATGTGCTGCACCTTTCATATTTTCTTTGCAGTCATAATACTGCTTCAGTTGTAACCTCAGCACTTTGAGGAATAATTGTCCCTGACAAGGGGGTGAATCACTGGCAGAGAGTTGATAAGCATTACATACAGATGACAGAAGTCAGGACATATCGGATTACTGCTGTGAATATAATAAAAGAGAGCCTAAACACTTTGGCAGCTCAAAGACAAGCCATTTCATAACTCTCTAGTGGGGCTATTATCTTCCATTTACTGCCACTGATAACCAGGTTGCAACTGTCTCCCTAGGATCTAGTTACAATTCACTTAACACTTAGAGGACCAGACATATTGGAGGACACTCAGATGAGGATAATTTCTTAAAGATCATTTATTTTTAAATTTTTATCTTCCTTGCTTCCCCTCTTTATAGTGCGATAAGAACCTAAATCAGGAAGCTTTGAACTTCTTTGGGGAAAGGAGAGTTCATGGTCATCTTCCCTTTAATCTTTCACTCCTGAGTTTCTTTTGAAGACAGTTGTTCATATCCAGCTGAATAAGTGACAAGCAGATTTCCACCTCTATTACTCTTGTAATACATGCACACAGACCTAAAAGCTTTTTCTGATACTGACTCCATTAGGTTTACACGTGGGTGTTATGTTTTCATTTTTGCAGCCAGGAAGGGGCACCTGAGCTTACAATCAGGGGGTGTTGGTGTGTATCAGTAACAGATAATTCACAGCAGTGCCAATTACAATCCACACTGGTGGAGTCTGGATACAGATGATATTTATATGCACTGTGTGAGATACTGTTTCTAAACCTCACTGCCTAAGAGGAGTTTAACACTTCATGCTCCTAGATATCAGAGTTCTCACTTTTAGGCTAAAGAGAAAAAGAATTATTTGGCTGTGGCAGAAATCTGGTAAATCAGTAGTGACTCTCCTTACTAGCCAGCACATCATTAAGAAATATTTTTAATCTTAGTGATTAAATCCTTCTATGTGAAGGGAAAACTCTGTGCTCTTCAAAACTTTTCACCTGTATCCATGCCTTGATCAGCAAATGTCAGCTCTGCTCAGCTTTCAACATCTGAGGTGTTTTCAGATGCAGGACAAAAGTTGATTCACCTTTCTCAGGCTGAAGACTGGAGCCTTTTTTTGTAAGTTTGACCACATAAATCCATTCCAGTCTACCAGAGCCCCCTTCCCAGCCACTGGGGGAGGAGTATCTCTGCCAAAGGTGGATCAGGATGATGGGAGGACAAAAGCTCAGTGCTGTTGGCAACTCAGAGGTTGTGCATTCATAAATGTACCCTTTATCCATGCAAAAGTGTTCTCCTTACTTCCCATCACTGGAAGCTCAGCAAAGAAGCCTCTCTACATGTGTTTGAAGGGCCAGGTTTGGTGATCTAGAAACTAAAACATCCTTCTGTTACTTACTACTTTAACCGCCAGTGCAAACTTTACATCTTAGCTGACCAAAAATCAGTCCTTACTGCTTAATGTAAACCACCAATCTGTGAGAGAAATTGTACAAGGCTTTCTTAAACTACAAGCAATAAGCAATGCTTAATTGCCTTTTCCTTATGATTTGCATCCCTGCCTGATTTTTCACAGCACAAGTCCTCTTCTGCTACAAGGAACCTGTAATGAAGAACAGCAATTAAGGAGGGAGGAAAAAATTCAGTGGTTGTTGAAACAGTAATTCCAAGTGGTTTTCTCCTCAGGACTTCTGGATCTCACCACTGCCTTTCTAGCAGCCAGGAAAAGCCAGGTGAATCCCTCTGCTGTGCTTTATCCATCTGTAAAATAAGCATGGTCATCTTACCTGCTCCACCACTTTGTCACGTGGTGCACCCAAGTCATATCTGTAAATTGCTGTAAGATTTTGAGATCAAAGGAATGCTGGAAGTGCCAAGTGTTGTTGTTGTTGTTCTTGTATTAACAATGTTGGCTGTTTTCACTGTTCATATGGTAGCCTGGCTGGAATTGGGCAGGAAGCCCAATAATACCAACAACCAACAAGAAACTAAAATAAAATGTTTTACTTAATGAGAGCCTCTGTTTAATCAGAAGCCTGTGTAATTATGTCACAGAGGGCTAAGGATCTAATGTTTTCCTAATACATTTGCTTTTAAAGGGACGATTAACCCGGCATATTTCAAGATGATAAGCTGCTTCTTTGTTCAGTTCCAGTTATTTATTTTTTTTCTGCATTCCCTGGTGAGTCCAGAGAGAACCTGAGAGTCAGAGGATTTTTCTTAATTGCACCATAACTATCTTGTATGTCTGATGCTGGAGTATTTTCTAAAGACACAGGTTATTAGTCCTGGGTTGGACGGGTTTGCAAGAGAATTCAGATGCTGAATTTATTCTGGTTTGGCTCCTCTGAGGCATGGCATACATTACAGAAAGCCCTCAGTATTCCTGCCTAAAACAGCCAATATTCTCAGCAAGCAATTTGATCAGGAAGATGCAATAAAATTATACCTTACCTTGAAACAAATAAATCTTGGTTTAAGTATTAAAGATTATTTTTGGCTTACTTCTAAATGTTATGTTTCTGCACACATTTTGCAAGATCTGTGCACATGTCTGTCCAGTCAGTTCTTTTCATATGTTTTGAAGAGAATAATAAGCAGAAAAGCTCTTTATCTCCTAAAGACCACTGTCTTAGGAGATGTTAAACATCAGACCATATTGAGATTCCAGGAAACATATTTATGAGGCATGAGATGGAGGAAATGTCTCTGTCATGTCTGATTTACCTCTCTGTTAATAAGTTGGATAAAACACATAGTGGCCACACCTTAGAGATGTTTGATCAGTTCTGTTCTTAAAGATCTGACTGCAAAAGATCTCATGGGCCCTCTGGGGAATTTATCCCAACATTTTTCTAGGAAGGATGTTTGCTACTATCCAAGCAGGCTCTTCCAGGACAAGTTGTGGTTTGCCACAGTGAGGATGGAAGTCACCCCATTGGCTTCCCCTTTCTTTTGTAAGTAGCCACAAACATGGACCTTGTGTTTATAGTGTGGTGACATTTACTGGGTCTTTGTTCAAACTCTTTTATATTGTGGTTTGGGTTTGTGTTTAGATGTGAAAATGGTGAGGATGGGATACCCTTTTCATGTAGTATAGTAGTCCCACATATTCCTTGATTACTGCAAATTGCTTTTAAAATGAAAAAAAAATGGAAGCAAAAGAGATGTACCTCCTTTGAGATCGGCTATTGGCCACACGGGAATTTGGTAGGAAGGAAAGAGTTAATAATATTATTATCAGGTCAGCAACTTTGAAAGGCTCTTCCACTTTGAAAACCATTTTCTTAATTATTTTAAGTTAACACTTAAATGCATAGAAAAAAAAAATCATGTGTAATCTGAAACCCCAGACTTGGGGACAGGACTGGATTGAGATAACATTAAAGATTTTATTGCTGTTACATTATAAATTATTTCTATTATGATGGCCCTATGGGTATTACATTCTGTCAGTTCACTTTCACTGTTACATCACTTAATGTTATTAACACACTTTAGGGTATAACATTACAGTTTTATTGTGGAAATCTTAAACACTTACATCCAAAGTACTGAATCAAGTTATTATCCTAGCTGACCAGATCTGGTCTATTATCATTTTATCACTCATAAAAACCTGTGATTCAATTTGATTTAACACTTGAGGAAAAATCATGGCTCATATATGCTTAAACCTAGTTGCAATATTAATACAAAGCAACACATGGATGACTTCATTTTATTAAAGTTGAGGTAGCCCTGGGAACTGCATTTATGATTTTATGCCACATGAGAAATTTGATCTGACCTGTTGCCATTTGTGATTCTCCAGTAAACTGATAAGGTTTTCTCACCAGTATATTGAAGAATTGTGAATGTTTTACCTTTCTTACTGCATTCATTAGACACTCAGAAACCATAAATTTATCATAATGCCCTGACCATGGAAAAAGGTGCTCTCCCTGTGTTGGAGTCCTATCTTGCAGAGTGGAAAAATGTTGCATTTTGGAAGGCAAACTGAGTTTAATATGAGAACAAAATTAGCCCCTTGTCTCTGCGCTTGGAGTGTAAGCACTTTTCTGTGCAAGACTGTTTTACTCTGTGTAGTCCAGCAAAGCTCTTTAGCTCTTGCTCAACATTTAGAGGGAGAGGTTGATCCACTGAAGTCACTGGTTAGCATTGTGCAGCCACTTGAGCATTGATTTTGGTTTGTTGGCTGTGTTTGCTGCCACTGCCTGAAATATTTAATATCTTACTTAGATTGTCTGTTATGTCCTTTGAGGAGAAGACCAAGAACCGTATGTGAAATTTAAAATGTCAGAAATGAAACATTTCATATGTTCCACTTCAGGGGAAGGGAGAAGACAAGGCTGTGCCAGTGTAGAAGAGCACAGTGCTGGATGACCTCAGCAAGGACTTCTGCCCCTGCAGCCCCATTCCCACCGAAGCCAGAGGAAGGGGTTTGCTCATGCAGGAGTTCACTGGTGCAGTGACATTCCCAGGCAGGAGGGTGGATGTGCTGAACCCACCAGCCCCGCTCTGTGCCATGCGCACAAAATCACCCTGGCAACAGAGCTGACAGCTTGGAAACAGCAGCTGCTGCTTAATGGAAAACATTAGAAAAATAACTCATTCTAGGCCTCTGTCCCCTCTCTGCATTTTCCTATTTATCACCAAAAAAAAAAGTGTTCTGCAGCCACCACTCAGAACTTTGAAAAGCTTCAAGGGGTGAGGGTCAGACACACAGGTGTGCACAAAGAGGTGAGTTGCAAAAGCCAAAAATAAATGTGACTGTGCAATTCCAATACACACATTTTTCTTCTTAAGCCATAGCTAAATAGTTTTCCATTGAGCAAGTGAGCCTATGTGCATCTTGTGGGAGCAGTGAGGATGTGCAATTATTTATTCTTGCATCAAACATGCAACAGACAAATGCTACAACAAAAAAGCAGCAATGCAGCCAAATGAGTGTTAAATTCCAAGTCAGCATTTTTGGTTATTGCTGCTTGAATATCTCTGTTCCTGCTCAGAGCTGGGCTCACTGGAAAGAAGTATCCCAACAAAGGCAAACAACTGTCTCTGGTAAAATCTTCTCCTTTTTATTTTTTAATAAAAACAAATATCAATTTCTTTTTTTTTTCTTCTGTTGCGAGTGTTCTGGAAAAGTCCAATAAAGACAACTGTAAGGCAGCTTCCCTGGGTAAAAACCAAACCAAAGTAGTGCTACATCACCACGTGAAATAACAAATTAGGTGGAGAGACATTAACTAGTGTCATTCATCAGTCTGAAGTGATACGATTTATTACAGGATAATAATGGCCAGAGTTGTATAGGTAGTAAAGGTAAAATTACATCATGACTTGCATTAGCAGTATGAGATTATATCCTGATTAATGCACAATTAACTTGTCATGGGTACAACACATGTGTTTGTAGGTGGCCAGATGGGTTACACCACATCTTATGCTCACATATGTAGCATTTATCACTTTCTCCTTATCTCCAGAAATTAGATGGCTACCTCCACTAAAGTCTTCAGGCACCTCAGTGCCTTGATGCAGAGCCATCTAACATCAGGGTATGAGTAAGAAACCCTTGGAGATGACCCCTGGGAAACCTTGAACAGATGCATGAATCCTGCTCCTCTCTGCAGTTTGCGATTCTCATCCGTAGTTCCAAGGAGACGTCCCCAAGGTGAGAACAACAACCTCAGCTGCTCTCCTGCTGGCAGGCAGCACTCACCTGAGCTGCTCCCAGAGCTGGGCATCACAGCTCCTGTTCCCAGGAGAAATCCCCCAGCAGCCCAAAGCACTTGGGATCAGGAATCCCTTCTCTCTTTTATTCTAATTTTGCATGGGAGATAATTAGGCTGCAGGGACAGCTGAGGAGAATTTTTACTTTTAGTTGCAAGTGTGGCTGGAGGTGCTTCAACTTCACCTGAACTCCTCTGTGGATGCAGAACTAGGTTATTTGTCCATGTGCTGACATTCAGGTTTGTTTATTCATACTCTCCCTCGTTCTGTTGTGTTTTTCTGCTGTGTGACTGCAGATCTGGGTATGTGCAAACATGTTTAAAGCAGCAAGGTGGTTGAAGTGAGACACAGGGCCCCTAAGTTCTAATCTCTGTTCCATCACAAACTCAATGTTTGTCCTTGAGGAACTCATTGTAATTTCTCTTACCAGATTTCTCAGCCTCAAGGTGGAGGGATATTACATTGTTAGGCCAGCCTACTTCACATGTAATGTATGTGGTATTCAATTAGCTGTTTGAAGTTGTAAATTGCTGAGTGATGACAGAACTTCTCAAAATAAATGGCATCAGTTTTGGGTTTTTTTTTTTTGTTTTGTTGTGTTGTGTTTGTTTGGTTGGGTTTTTTTGCACACCTTTTAGTAGTGAAATCTACCAGAAGGGGTTGGCTCACTTTGATCCTTCCTGTGCTTTATTTTTATGTTTGATGGTACTCCCCAGTTCCAACACTGAATGATGGTCATTTTCCAGCATTTCCAATTTAGAAATAAAAGCTCATACAATAAGATTAAAAAATCTAGTAATTTTGTTGTAGTGAAATGTCTTTTCCAGCTGGCAGCATTGAACACTTGGATATAGGGCACCCAGCAGTTGGGAACATGCAGATTCTGAGTCCCAGTTGAGCACATCTTTAGGGTTGAAGAGAAAAAGGGAATCATGTTATGTTTGGATTCAACTGTTAGAAAATTCTTATGTTCTTCAGAATTACTTCTGCTGAATAGAATTTAGCAAATAAATGCCTAGTAAACACACTTGTGTCAAATAGTTCCAGGACAGACAGTGCCATTCATCATTTCACCCCTGATATTTTTGATTCTGGGATGAATAGCTAAGGATCATTTAAAATATATTTCTTCTTCTAGAGCAGACACTTCACTCGATAATATATAAGGCATCTATTTTTGTTATTAGCAATTCACTTTACTATGCCCTGGTCTCCATTTTCAGTGTATCCTGGGAGATACCATTGAGAGATGATGCTATAGACAGACAGTCAACACTTCATTTACACAAGTGAAAATGAAAAGTGACATCAGCATCTATTTGAGCTGTAAGTTCTGATATAACAGAATTCAACTAAGTTTTTACAACAGCATTAAGTCTATGTTTGAGTGCACCCTAAGTCTTAGACTAGCCTAGGAGAGACCAGAATCTGGTGTTCTCCCTTTGACACATAACAAAAAACTCATGTATTATTAAAAATAAAATCATTCTCTCTCATTCTTCAGGAGTGGTTTGTGTATCTCTTGAAGTACTTCAGGATGACAGAAGAGAGAGAGACTTTCAGTTGCACCAGCTGAAATAACTGACTTCCTCTTCAGCTGGAAAAGTGAATTTAAGATTCAATGATCACTGCTTACAATGTCCATCGGCAAAGAAAGGAGGAAAACATAATTTCCTTTGTTAGCAATCTCACTGTTAAAAGGAAATGTCAAGTCTGAAAATGTAAATAGAGTAGACTTGGGGTACGTTGAGAATTCAGGCAAAATACTTCGGGTTGAAGTAGTTAATTGGCAAGTCTGAAACATTTCAATGTTAAATCATTAAATGTAAGGTGAAAAAAAAAAAAAGTAATTACATTTGAGACAGGCATCCACTTCATACCCAGAAACCAAAAAAAATTTCCCTAATTTAAAAAGCCCAAATCAAGCCATTCCTTAGATAATATTTTGGGGGGGGGCGGGGGGGAGGGTAAATTTAAAAAAAAAAATTAAATGGATTTCTCATTCCGAAATTCTTCTCAAAAAAGGAAGTTTTGTGCAGAACTTTGTCCAAGCACACAATTAGTTTTTGCTGTTACTCAGAAGACATCCCAGCTCAGAGAACCAGCATCACCAGTGGCTCACACCTGTGCTCATTCCCAAATCACCTCTCAAAGGTTCCCAAACAGACATATGAGAGCTCTCAACCACAGATACCTGGTCTGCCCTCTGAGCAGTTCCCTGTCAGATAAACCAGGGGAAGGTTGTGCAGGTGGCTGCACTGGCTGGGAGGAGCAGACACTTCCTACTTGGTTCTGCTGTTTGAAATTCCCTCTCAGCCCCCACTCCTGACGTGCAGGCAGGAAGCCTGTGGGACTGAGGGATCTGACATCCATGACTAAGACACTCAGTGCTCCTCATCACCAGGCTGCGAGCAGAGCCAGGTGCAGCTCGCCTGGGAGCATTACAGAGCAGAAATTGCAGGGGTTTGGGGTGCATCCTTCAAGCTCCAGGAGCTGCTTTGCAATGTTTTTGAGCACAGAACATGCAAGGCAAAGGCAGGAGATTATCCTATCCCCCCCTCCCTCCTCCAGTCTCCATCAGTCCCCAGCCCAGCCTGTAATTTGGCAAGATGAATGAAGTGTTTTCGGAGTGTCATCACTTCTGCCTCTGGCAGATTTGCTTCCCCAGTCTGCCTTTCGCCTTTTGGACCTGTCACTCAGCCCTTTGGCAGAGGGGAGGAGGGGGAGTGAGGAGGAAATCATCTCTTTGCTAATCACCTATCACAAGCAATGAAATCCCGCAGGCTCTGTGCCAGCTAGGTACATTTCAAAGGGAAATGGAGGGGGGCAAAGTGTCACTCAAGGCAGATATTTATGAAAGATGACAGTTTGCAAATATCTCAATCTTGGACAAGGCTGCTCCAGTGACACAGAGGAGTGTTGCAAAATTGGAAGAGTCAGCAGCCAACATTTATTTCATCAGGACCTGTCCAATCTTCAGTGATCGCTTGACAGTCTGGGGATTGCTGGCACAAGCCAGCCCCTTTCCATTGGTGGCTTTCCTTTGGTTTGCATGGATCAGTCTAAAGAGTTGTAATAAATATGTAAAGAAGGATGAGAGGAGTAGTTTTGCAGAGCTGCATCCTCAATGGGAGAACAGGCACAAAGCTATGCTCCCCCTGTTTAGGGGGACCCAATAGTGATAATTACAGCCCAGTTGATTGTTGCTGCATGTGGACAATGAGATGTGGGCACCTCTCACTCTTGGGGACCCCCTGTGACTCCCAGGCTCCCCCCATTACCACAGCAGCTGCTGGGGCTTCTCTGAAGGACTTGTCCCCTGTGTCCCCCAACTATGGGTGTCATACAGGAGAGATGTCCCCTCTACCCTCAGGGCTTGGGGACTGCATCAGAAATGTGCTGCTTGTGCAAGCATGAGGTGAAAGATCTAGAAACTCATTTCCACAGCTGTGAGTGGGCTGAGTTCACCTGGCCCTGGGCTGTCTCTCCATCCTCCACACCCTGAGGAAACTGCTGAGAGCTGCTGGCCCCAGGTGCTGCAGTGCCTTCACTGAGCCATTGCTGACCAGAGCAAGGGAATATTTCTGCTCTGCTTCACTCAGCTCCTTCCTGGAGGCTGTGGGTGCTGGTTTGGGCCATGGAGGATGACTTGGACCAAGAAAAGGGATTTGCTGCATGGAGTAACTCAGGTAGGACGGTGGGAATGCATCAGCACAGGAGAAAGGGGGGCAGAGGAGGAGGAGGAGAAGTGGAGAGGAGAGAGGAGCTGTGTTGATAGTCAGGGGAATGGGGACAGAGCAGGGCAATGGGTGAGGGTTGCTGGTGGACCATCCACTATAGGCTGTAAGAGCAAGGAAAGGCACATCCCAGTGCTCTTCCATCAGCCATCCAGCAGGGAAATGCTCTTGCAGATCACATTCCTGCACTGCGTCTCTGCCTTGCTCTGTAGGATCTGTAGATTAAAGCTTTGAGAGTCTCAATCTCTGAACCCAGGGTATGTGATTCTGCTCATTAATTGCCCTTGTCATTTCACTTGTCCATGTTACAAACTAATTTAGAGGACAGCAATACAAAAATGCTGTCTCCTCCAGGAGCCATAGCCCTACAGATAGGATTACTCTGCTGTGGGCTGAGAAGCAGCAAACAGTTTCTGAAATGCTATGTTAGAAAGGTCTAAAGTGAACTCAGTTACTGACAGCAGTAGAGGAACCAATGCAGCTGGTGGCACAAAAACTGGAATTTCCAAGTGAAGAAATTTCCTTTCTTATCACTAACAAAGAGCTGTAAATGACAGTTGGAATAGTCCTGTCTCAATATTCACTATTTTCATGGGCAAATATAAGGCCTAAAGGGAGAGGCTGATTCAGCTGCTTGCTATGTGGTCTTTTCTTGCATCTTGTGCACCAAGAGTTTGTGTGTGTGTGACTCATGGGGAGTAACATGGATGGAGGTGGATTATGTTAGCAGAATGTAAAACTGCTCTTCTGTTTTAGGGTTTTAGCAATTCAGTTGAAATGGATCTTGAATTCAATTAAAGGCCTTGTTCTTCCTTTCTTTATGCCTTGCATATCTCGGAGTTTTGCATAATTTAAGCTAAACTGTGGCAAAAAACAGCACCCTTCTTTTAGTCATCAAAAAGTGTTTTCTCTGAGATCTCTGGAGTTCAGTAAAGATGCACAAGGGTGACAAGTGGTAAAGATGCAGTAGAGTTCTTGATGAGAGAAGCTACCATTGCTTTTAGTCTAGTGTATTGCTAGAATATCCTAATACAGCATATAACTCATGTATGTCAGCAGGACTCTCCAAAACTAATAGTGAAAGGAAAAAGAAATGCACCAATGAGGTCTGTTTATTCAGAGTCCAACAATGTAAAGTGGGAGCATTCATTAGGGGTCCTTAGAAGTGCAGCTTGCTTTTCCTAAACACTCAGTTCAGTGGTGTTTACAAGTGTGCTGAGGTCAGTATGGTGTGATGTGGCCCTAAAGTTAATTTTATGGTAGCCAGAATGGTCAAAGTTGCAGTTGTCTGCATGGTTTGCTGCCTCCTTGAACTGGCATGGAGAATCCTCCTCCTCATCCCTTGGCCTGCCCTGGCAGCCCAGAAGGGCTGAGTGGGCTGAGACAGAGGTTAGCACCCTCCCTCCACTCTACTGCAAAAATCTTTGCCAAAACAAATTATTCTTACCCAAGGATTCCTGGGTAAATCTTTCATCACTGGGGAAAAAAAAAAAATGAAGTGCTATAAAAGACTAGTTAATCACTGCACACCCTGCAAGGAGCAGAAGGCCATTCCAGAGTAATTGGAATTATCTTCATTATTCTTATTTTCAATTACATTTCAAAATCAAATAACAACTTGCCTTTTAGACAGTTTCATGATCTAAATCCCAGTTCTATAATTTTCACTTAGTGCTTACTTACACAAAAGTTCTCCTTCATTGTAATGGCCTCTTAGCTTTTTGAAGAAACTTCCTGAAGGAAAGAAATTTAAAAAGTTTTGGCCTTTGAAACAGCAGAATCCCAAGCTGTCCACACAAATGCACATGTAGTAAATGCAAGTCACCTGTCCTGTTATTTAAATCTATATTCAAATAACTGCTTTTCAGGTGCCACCTTGACACCAATTAAATGCACAGCTGTGCATCTGTTCGTGTGCAGGGCTGGGTTGCTAGTGCTGTAGCTCAGGCCATGGCTGTTACTGCAGAGTAAGCAGAATGATTCTTAATAATTATTAAACAGTTGACGAAAAAAATTAATGGCTGCATCTAAACTTTGCAAAGCAGGTGCACAGTCTGGTTGTTTAGTGGCCTTCATGGAGGTGGCTGTGCTCTGGTTCAAGAGCTGGTGTTGTGCTGGAGTGTGCAGCAAAAGTGTCCTCAAAGGTTTTGTGGTTCCTGGGTAAGGTGTAAGACGTGAATATCGCCTAGATATGGGCCCCAGGCTGATGACAGTTTTGTGGGAGGTTTACAGTTGTTTTTCACAGCTGTACACTGGAGTCTGCACACTCACAAGTGTCTGTGTGTGCATATAACCCTGTGTTAACACCAACCATCCTGGCAAGATGGACACCAGCAGGGAAAAAGGTGCTTCTGCTTCTCAAATCTACACAATTCCATCTCTTCAGAAGGCATAAAAGTGATACAGCCTATACAAAGTTCCATGCCTGTACTTTCATATCACATACTCAGTCCCAGAGTCCTCTGGAATCTCTTTTTTGCCTTGCAGGAAGGAAGGGTACTTAAAAAAAAAAAAAAAGGCAAAACCCACAACCAAAACTCTCAGTGTTATTCAATGGAATTCATCCCACAGGACAGGAATTCCCATACAGGTCAGGGGGAAAAAAAATACCACCTCCTTTTCTGAATATCACTTTTCATATGGTAAATCCCTCAGAGTCTTTATTGTGGAATGAATAATAGATTAATCATTCCTCTGTGTGCAATGCTGGGGCTCTCTAATGTCACTGATTATTCTATATTGAATAAATAGTGTTGCTAGGTTGATATGTTTAAGGCAAATGAGATGCTTATTGGTATCCAAGAAGCCAGTTAACAAGATCCATTTTCCTCCATTGACTTCTACTCATGTATTAATGAGGTTCAAAAATGTCTTTTCTGTGTGTATCAGATAAACGTGCCTTTGTTATTCCCAAGAAGCACGCAAATATTTGCTCCATTTATGTTTGTATTAATGTGTCACTGAAGCTAAATCTTCAGAAAGGGAATAAATACCATATCCATTAAGCCACTTAAGGGGCGACTTTTGCAAAACTGTGCTGCAGTTGTTGCCATGGCAAATACCCATATTTAGGGAATTGTGTGGCATCAACTCTAGCATAAAGGACCAGAAGAAGGAAATGTACTTCTCCCTAGACAACTGTCACCCACATATATGTATTTAAAAAGCTCCAGTGGCTGAAGGGGCCCTGTGTTGAAAGGTAATTTAAGTGTGGAAAGTGGGGAAATGCAGAACAACCCAGAGATTGTGCAGAGAGATGAAGAGAACAGAGAACCAACAGTATCTGTTGGATAAAAGTGACATCCTGGGCAAAGGGCTGTGCTGGTTTTCCTCACTTAACAGGAACAAAGATATTCCACAAAACTGAGTTTTGTGCTGGTCCCTTTCCTTTGATTCAAAATTGTCTCCAGTAGGAAAATGTATTTTGTTTTCATTGACACATGAGCTTTTGCTTTTTCTTCCTTGACTTTTCTGCAGTGTCTGCAAAACAATTAGACTTAGGACCTGAATGTGGGGAAGTATATTTAACTTATCTCAAAATCACAGGGAGCATTTGCTGAACTTTTCCATGTCTTGGTGTGATTCTTTTTGTTTAGCCTGCTTAACACAGTTTGTCCAGTAGCAACAAAAATGTCAGCAGACTTTCAAGTAGAAGTCTGGAAAATTGCATTTCTGAAGTCTCTAAGTTTAAAAGTTGGGGAAAAAAGAGTGAGAAAGTCCAGACTTTTTTTCTGTGGTTTTACATGACATAATCCATTTTGGTTTGTAATTGAAAAATATCTGAATCCGTTTAAATTTTACTGTGTTTTTCTTCTATCAAGATAAATGGGCAAATTAACTAAGAAAGGTGTTAAGATTGTTTCTGTGCTGCAGCATTTTACAACATCATAAATAAAAGCAAAGTATTGGAAGGGACTTCTAAGATAGTACCTCTAAGATTTGGTTGTACTTGAATGCTTTGTGTAGTTAGATTAAATGAATGAAAGAAAACTCATAAACATGCTTTAAAAAATAACCTAACAAGGTCTAAAATAAAATCCTGACTTCATGCCTGTTTAGCTGAACATCTTGAATGGAGAATGAATCTCACATGAATGTTGGGACAAGGGAGGAAATATTAATATAGAGGAAAACCAAAAAGTTTACTTCTTTCTTCACCTGCCTGGAGCAAATTTCCTGAAAACATCTGTAAATGCTGTATAGTGGGAAAGCAAACCTGGGCCCATACTGTGCAGGAAGCTCCAAGCTTTGTCTGCAGTGCTGGATTCAATAATATCAGGGTGGTGGCAGAGTGAAGGTATCTCTGTGTATAAATCCAGATCCCTTTTTTCTGGTGAGAGAGAAAGGGGAAACTGAGGACCAGGTTGAGGAACACCTGGAAGCCATATGGAATTTACTGATTTTTTTTTTTAATCAAAACTTTGCAGCTCAGTTTCAAACACTGCAATAACTTAATACAGAGTAAAACTTTACTGGATTCAGTGTAATAAAGTCCCCTGAATATTCACACGTTGCCTGCAAATGTCAGTTGTCTTCTAATGCAAGCTGGAAGAACTGCTGTTTCTCTGTGGCCCTGATCCAAATCCACCAAGTCAGCAGGAGGGCCTCTGGCCCCCAGATCAGGTCTGAAGCCTGGCTGATATCTCAGACCTTCCTGAGTGTTTTGAAAATGTATTGGACCAAAAATGATTCCTTCTCCAGACGTTGGAATGTTAGCAAAGAGTAGAGGTCAGGCTCCTCCTCCTCAGCTGATGCTTTTGTTTACAATTCATATTGAAGAAGGGGGTCTCTTTTCACTTAAAATTTGCTCATACCCAGACTCCTGTGTAGACCTGTCTGGGGACATTCCAGGTGATGAAAAAACCATGAGAAGACTTTTACCACCAACATGCCCAAATGTCTGGTAAAATATCCACACACACAGGGAGTCAGTCATTCCCAGTCCTGGTTCAGACTCCTGCCTGAGTGTAATCAGCTTCAGCTCAATGCTGTTCCAAGCTAAGGCTCACTGATTTGAGCCAGAGGTTTTCCAGCAACACAAAAAAACCTTGGTTCTATTTCCTTAAGTCTTTTATTTCTTGAGTTGCCAGAAAGGATCCTGTGCCATGCTGAATACCACTGATTACAAACTACCTTTTCAATCACTACTGTAAAGACAGAACAGATAGATATACCAAAATATGGTTTTAGTCTTCATTCCAAACTGATTTTTTTGTGACATGGAAGTTTTAGAAATAGTAACTTTCACTCCTTTTCATCTGATGCCTTATCAGAAATACAAGAAAGAAAAAAGCAAGATATTCTCACTTCTTTGTTTTCCAGATCAGGCAATTGGAAGTAACCAGTTTCTTGTAAAATAAGTTGGGGTATAGGAGACAATTTTAGCTCAGTTTCACATCCAGCTCCAAAAACTGAGAACATGAACTACATTTGCATCTGGTTTTGTGTGATAGAGCATTTCTTGTTCCACAGTCTGGGGTGTCCCTATCCTGGGAACTTTCTGAGTTGAGATGTGTAAAAATCAAATTCTTACAGGAGGCTGGTTTGATTGCTTCTGAGAGTTGTTTGAAACTGGAGTACCAAACACAAACCTGCTTAAAGATTTCTGAAGTTTCCAAGCTAGTGCTTGGAAACCTGTCAGGTCATTTAACTTGCTACCTGCAGTGTCTGCATTTTTCAAATAAACTGTGTCTGGGTTGGAATCTTCTGTTTGAGACCAAGTTTCACATGAGCTGGTTTCAAGTGACCATGCAGTACCTGGTTCATGTACATAGTACTGCAGCCCTAGAAAGTCAGGTGGTATTTTCTGGGATGACTGACAGCCTTGCAGATACTTGTAAGCACTTAGCACCTAATGAAAACCAAGCCTATGGAGTGCTCCATCTCACACAGGTATGAAAGGATGTGAAAGAGTAATTACACAAAAAAGGTAAATGTGATTGTGGTTTTCGTTGTAGGGCACAGAGAGGGGAGGCAAAACTCCTGGGTCTTTGATTTATTTTTTTTTATCTGTATACAATTACGCAAGTCTACTTCAAAGGGAAGTGGAGTATGAAGCAGTGGTTTGAGATTTTGTGATGGAGATCAGCAAATCAATAGGTAGAAGGACACTCACAGAAAGGTTATTCTGCAGATGAAGTGGTTACTGCTTGTTTTGTTAGGACACCTAGGGCAGCAAAGTGAAGGGAAGTTATATCCCTGATTTGATTCCCCAGAAGTGTACAGAATAAGTTACATCTAATGACTTGCTTTAAAAAGAAAATAATAAAAATGCAAAACCGCCAGCAGTGTCTTTGAAACACATGCTTTGAGAGCTTGTGTCTGAGAGACTGAACTTCTGGGAAGTCCACTGGATTCAGCTGGAATGGCACAGATGAGAGTGAGGGGAAGGCAGGGCTGGCTAATTGAAAACTGGGAGCACTTTGCAAACACTATTACATGAAATGTGAGAAGTGTAACGTGGCAGAAACAAGGCAACGCCTGGTGTAAGCAGTTAATTGTGTTGTACAGAGGCGTGTTAGAGCAGCACACTTTGTCAGAACCTGATCTGCTGCCATTCCCAGCCAGTCCCCTTGCTGACTTGGGTTACAGCAGTGACCATTTGGGTGAGAGCATCCCGGGGGGGCCAGCTCACATTAACCCAACATTTCCTCTGTCTGATGTGCCTTTATCACACTGCACCAGCTCAGTGGCTCCAGTTATTTTTTTACTAATGCACAGCAGTGATTTGTTAAAAGAGAATTTATTTAATTCAGGATGAATATGGGCTTTTATGTTAAAAGCCCCAGCTCATCTTTACCTGTAAATGAGGGCAGCTGGTTCGTCTGCTACCATCAGTGTCAGCTGGGGCCAAAAGTGCTGTTTTCTGTAAATATCTTTTAGAGTTCATGTAGGATTAGTCAGGGGTGAGGGGGAGCAGGGAAGAGTAGGTTTCATCTTCATGAAGTTACTGAAACAATCAGGTAATAATTCTCCAACACCACCTTAACACTGCAATCACACACAAACCCCAATAGTGATGCAGTCAGCTATTTGCTGCTCTCTGCTCTGGTGTGAAAAGAGGCTGAAGTTCAGGAAATGCCACCTTTTATTGAAGTGTAATCCTAAACTTCCCTCAGTTTTATGTCCGTGTTCCCTCTTTGAAACTCATTGGAATTGTTTGGGGTTGGGCTCCTTCCTGAATTTAGGGATTGCAAAATCTTCGTTGCCAATAACCAAATTTTGAAACTACAGCACTCAAAGAGTACATGGAACTCCTAAGTTCCTATACTCAGGGCAGAAACATTGAAAACAGAAAAGCTTCTACTCACCAGAAACCTCTCCATCCCCTCCTCCACTTCTGTCCCCTCACAGATAAGCCCTACAAGAGCTACTCTTCCACTGTAGGACATGTGAGCTAAGATCTGGCATTGTTCTTGTGCAGTAAGAGGCTGAAGCCTACAAATGGTGCAGACACACCCTTGGCTACTGCATCCATAATGGAAATGTCCAAGCTCAAAATACACCTGGGGAGCTTGGGGAAAACAGCAGGATTTTCATAATCCTGTTCTTTTTTTTCAGCTGAAAAATGAAAAAACAAAAAACTGACAGGATTGAAGATGAAGTGGATTTTTTTGGCAGGTAGGAAGGGCAAAGTTGTGCTATTAGTGTAGTAGTAGTGTACTACTCATTATTTTACTGGATTGCCCGGGTTTCAGAAACTCCTGCCTGCCTGCTGGCTTCTTCAAGCACAAACCTCTTTTCCTGCTAAGAGCTGAGGCCTTGCCTAGCAAGAAGGTGTAGAAACAAAACCCTGAAAGCAAGTAGCTACAAAATGCTTATCAGAGAGATGTTCACTGAGGTATAAAACCAGCAGGTTCTTCCTCTAATTCTTGCCTGTGGATCAAACTCATATTTTGGAGCAATGTGACACTTCCTGCCACAAGGATGGCTTGACTGGACATTGCTGTAAATTATACATAATGCAACAATGAGTACTAAAACTAGCCCCAGTAAGGCTGCTGACAAAGAATAAAGTATATGCTCTCCCTATGTGGTTTTTCAAAAATGAATTATGCTATTAAGTGCCAAGAAGAAAATTAGCTATGAGCTTTTAAATTTAAAATGATCCCCTTTTTAATTGTAAAACAGTGGCACTTAACTGCTATTGATCCAACAGAGACACATTAGGGAACAGGGTCACCATAACTGTTAATATTCACTGCTTAGTGAAAGAGCATCAAAGGACATTTTAATGTCACAGACTTTCTTGGGGAGTTTTTAAAGAAAGCTTAAATCGTCCAGCCTATGAATGAAAAGGACATGAGGTAGACAAATGTAGAAACAAATGTGATGGCAATTTTCTGCTAATCAAATTGTAACTCAGAATTGATTTTTAGGCAAAAGTTTATGTCATATAGATTTCCAAGGCATAACGACATTTGAAAATCCAAAGTATGTACTTTTTGTGGACCAGGACTTTATGAAAATGATCATCAGGGAAGAAAGGTTTATTTACTGCTGAAGCATCAGCTGGTTGCAAGCTCTCTGTGGCTGCTGCCTGGATCATTCCTGTTCCATGACTTGGAATATTTGAGTAAAGGGAATCTCATTCAAGGGCTTACAAGCTTTTTAGCTGATGCTACAATGGTACAGCCTGATCAAGGTGACCACCCAAAAAGTAAAGCTCCATTTCACCCTCCCTGCCTAGCAGTGCCCATGAGTTTGGCATGCCAGCAGCATTATTAGCCATACCAGTGGCCACACAATCTGTTTCCAGTTGCTAATGGAACATTCTCAATAGGCATAATTTTTGCAAGCACAAAGATTTAAGCTGCAAAATTTTCGTTCTTTTCCCAGTGGGATAATATCCTTGAGAACTTTTTTTAGACTGTGAACTTGAGTTTTACTAGCAGTGCTAACTCAAATAACTGTTACATATTTAGCTATACTGTAGCCAAATTTTAGTTAATATTCCATAAATAAATGGGTTTGGTAGCCTTTTATTCCAAGAACTCCAAGGAAATACTGTGAGGAATTCCCTGTAGTTGGTTATTCATGATAGCTTAATTACTTTCATGTTTATGTTATTGATCTTTTTTACTTTCTTCATCCAATTTTCCTAAGAAAAGATTAAGAGTAGAGGGGAGCCTTTGAAAATGAAAATAGGATTTAATTTACCTTTTGGAGAGGCTGTACTGAGAAAATCAGCCCTTCTGAAGGAGGAAGGTGATGACTGGGTGCTCTTTTTACTGCAAATTCCTCAGAGCAGGGGATAGTGTCACCATATGTGAGTGTACAGCCCCCTGCCCAGAATAATGGCCTTCCTAGCACAGGGTTACATGGGTATCAATAATATTCTTTAAAGGAGAGGGGGAAAGAGGCAACAATTTAAAAGTATTCAAGTATTTAAACGAACAGAAGGCCGTTTCCTAAATGCACTAACAACTCACCCAGTGCTGGAAAAAGATTCAGTATGAGAAGGGAGGTTTCTTCAACTTAAAATCAAGTAAAACAAGGCCAATTGCCATGCACGAGGAACAGCTTCCTGCCATTCGGGGGCAGCTCAGAGAAACCTTTTATCCACAAAGACCTTATAGGAGAAGTTTGAATGGGGGATGCTTTTATCCTGCAGGATGGAATTTGATAACTAGGCTCCGTACCTCTTTCACTTGTGGGTTATTAGGTCTCTTTCACTCTTGGGATCACTACAGTGTATGGTTTGTGTAGGAACAGATAGTTCTTGTCTCTGTTGTGAAGACAGTGTGGTTGTAGGAGCCCTCCTGGGACTTTTATAATGATCAGTACAGAAAACTCAAGTCTATCCTGGAGCGGGAAAGTGCATCGTTTAATGAAAACGTTGTCTGTTATTAATAGAGTGATGGTAGAACTGAGGAAGAAGCAGGCCTGGGGGGCCTTTGGGTCTTCAGCTAAGTGTTTCTACTCTGCTTCTCTTTTTTTTCTACCCAACCCCTGGAAAAGAGCAGTTACAGTAACCTGAAGGAAGAGATACAATCAAGAGACAGCCTAGAGCAAGAAAAGGTCTCTGTTGTTTTCCAGTGAGGTCATTTGTAGTTCACAAAGCAAGGTCAGACGGATGAGACTGCTGCAGGCTCTACATGCAGTCACTATCACTAAAAGTTAAATTTCCAATTTTTTTCCTCACATGCCTTGCTGTATTTTGTTGGGGGCTGCACGGGTCTGTTATTACAGAGCATCTTATCAACCATATTCTCTGTAACAAGCAAATGTGCTTGCCTGACTCCCAGAGTCTTGTTTTCCAAATCATGCACTGGGAAATCAAGGGATAATGGCACAGGAAAGGGCACGAGTGGGACATTAACCTATAAACTAACAGATGGACTGACATTCAGTGAGCTCACTGACACAAGGGTCCGTCTCCTTTCTCCTGCTTTTGGCTAGATTTAATTTTCTGTTAATGTCCAGCACAAAAGTGGGAGGATTCCATAAATCCACAGGCAGGAGAGAAGTTGCTCACATAGCTGATTGTGGAAGAAATATTTAAAATAATTACAAGGTATATCTGCTCCTGCATACAGGGCCTAGTAGAATATATCTGGTTTCTGAAATCAAGACAGGGTTAGGAGCAAACCTAGTTCTAGGTTCAGACCAAGTTCTTGTTTGCTGAGATGCAGAGAAAAAAAATGAATATGTGTATATACACCTATCTATTGTATATACACAAAGCTTGCACATGTATATATGTCTTTTAGTTTTCTTAAGAAAAATTCCTCTGCATATTTTGATAAAGGCACTTCCTTACTGCAGCATTTTCATCCCCAGCCTTCTACATATGATAGATTTAAAAGCAATAAGTGACAAACTCCATCAAAAGATGATTAATATATTTTGAAATTGTTTTTTCTGGGCATGGTCAATCCTTCAAGGTGCAGATGACTGAGGAAGAATACCAAAAGAACCTATGCAGGCACTTAATTGTAATTAGATGTTAACATCTCTTTCAAGATCAGTACCCTGCAGAAAAATTTTAAAAATGCATTTACATTTTTGATTTTTTGAGTGCTTTCTTTGCTAAGTACAGAGATGTAGGGTATATATGAATGTGCCCAAAGTTGAGTGTGGGATTAAATATTTTGGAGGACTAGGCCAAAGTATTCAGCAGAGTTGAGCTCTCCAGGGCTGGATTTCTGATGTGTTTCAGTGTGTGATTCCTTCTGCTTTAACAGGGACTCCTTGAGGAGTTAGGTACCACTCCGAGTAAGGATGTTAGAAGCTGGCCCATAATGTTGATAAATCACTTCTAACAGCTGTTTACCATTAAACTGTATCTAACACACTGCAAATACTGGAAATACACTGGCCCATAAAATATATGAGAGTGATATTCATGTAATGCCAGATTGTGCACACATGTTAGTGAGCATTTACTGGGAAGTCTCCCTGAACTTACTCAGATGAGTAAGGGCTTGCAAGACAGAAGGGTTGCACAATTAAGCCCTCAATAATTTGATTTATAAGCAAACCACCCTGAGAATGCTCCAAGGGGGTCTCCAAAAATATCATTTATTTTCTTCCTCAGATTGTAATTAAAAACATGCTCTCAGAACTATTTAAAAAATGAAAAAAAAAGAGATCTGTGGAAACCCAGCACAAAAAGTGATGATGCTTAAGGGTCAGGGGAAGGCAGAGTGTGAAATAAAGGAAACACAATTTTAGGTAAAACTGCTTGGCAAGAAAGACAAATGGTGTAATTTACAATCCTGTTGTCTCTCTCAGGTAGGGCTGTAGCTTTGCAGATGGAGTGATTTGAGCTCTTGGGACCACAGACATTGTAGAGGGTATCATAATGTCCCCAGCAGAATCACCTCCCTTCTGTACCCACACTGCCCACCCTATGCAGCTCAGGGTAGTTTGCTTTCTGGGTTTACAACTTTTTAAAAAGAATATTGAAGGACAATTTTTCATAAGATATATATAAAAAGATAATTTAGACCCTGTTTAATCTTATATACTCATTGCAAATACAGTTCAACCTGACAATGCTATAGATTTAAGCCTACACATTTCTAACAGAGACAGGTAACAGACCTTGCAGATGACTTAAAATATCTGAGTGAAGAAGTATTTACAGACTGGTAACATAAACACCTCTTCAAGCACACACACATACATGAGATGTAGATTAATCATTAATCCATAACTTGGTATGGTCAGGCAGGAAGCTTCAGACACAGGTACAACATGCCCTCATGACAAGTTTCATATGAAGAACAGCAGATGTTTAAAATTGAATTTTCTTGTTCTTTTTTTCCTTTTTTTTTTTTTTCCTAAATATCTGGAAGCCAGCCTTTATGAAAACTTAACATTTCAGGCCATTTTCTGCTGCAGCTGAGCACAGAAATTTTAGTTTGTGAAACAGCTACTCATATATAAAGAAATAAAGCACAGAGGCTTTCCAAATATATATTGGAGGGGTGCATTTATATGAGAGAATATATGCATGGCTGAGGTTTGACGTGGAATAATAAACCATATGGCCCCCAATCGAGTGCAGAGTTGTAATCCAGGTGTTGTGCTAACTGTTTTAATTGTGCAGTGTGGTTCCTATGCCCAGGGCTCAAATTGGGAAGGGAATTGGAAGGAAAACAGTGATCCTCTTGTTGAAAAATATAATTAGTTTCATAAATATAGTAGTGGACAAAGGGAAGGGGGGTAAGAGGTCCCTTTTTTCAGATGTTTACCAATGCAGCTTTCAGGTGCTCAGTATTTATTGTTGCTGCTGAAAGGCAACCATTCAAATCCACACTTCTTAAAATTCCATCCTTTAAAAGGAGAAGCACACATTTCCTTTCTGGCACTCTTGGCCAGGAAAAGCTGCTCTTCCCCTTTTTCCCACAGATAAGTAATGTGAAAGGTGATAAGTGGAATGTCCAGCTCCCATAGGAAAAGCAAAGGGCATTGCTTTTTCCAAACCAGCCTGTGGTCTTGATCAATGATAGACTGAAGAGGCAAAATCAATGCAGACGTGCCAAGTTTCCTTCTCTCCAGATTCAGGGGTGTTCCATACCTAGAACCCTATTTCCCACCAAAGTTTATGATATTATTGAAGTCAGATTTCAAATGTTGCAAAGAGCTGAACTCAGTTTTCAGATAGATCCTTCACCATCAGCAAAGTTTTCTTGCTGCTTAAAGCATTTCCTGAATTTTTCCATGCTTCTTTGTCCCTTACTTGTCCCTTACTTGTTTTGTTACTCCTTGTCCCTTACTCATCACTTAGCCAAGGCAGATACAGAAAGTTTCTCTTCTTTCTCACAGCGTCTCCTGATCTCCTCCTGCTCTTGTCATTTCACTTGCATGTCTGCATTTTACATAGACTTCAGGATTATAGCAACCAAATTTTGCTTTGCTCTGTTCCTGCATCCATCTCTTCTCATGTATTCTAAATTCTATTGCCAAAAGGGGAAGAAGTTTTCAACAAAGCTTCCACACAGAAGATTGCAGACTCAGATTGATGACAATGTGTAGTTAATTTGTTTCAGTGTTGTCAACTTGCTTGAACTGCAGAATCTCTTAAAAAAAAAAGTTGAATATTTAGATAGTCTGCACTTGAAACTATTTCAGCCGTTCATTTCAAAATGCTTTGTTAATTTAACTCTGAGGAGGGTTGTTCTGGGTTTTTTTGTGCTGATTCACCAAATTACAGAAATCTCATTTACTTCAAGTGCTTAGGCAGGAGAGCTAAACATGTCAGACTATGAGGCCTGATAATCAGTAAGTCATTTTCTCACTTGCTTTAGGATGTGTCCCAGGGGAAGTGCTGAACCAGGACATTTGTTAGGGAATTAGTGAAGTGGGCACCACTTCAGGTGTTTCAGTAGTGGATCAACTAGTGCATAGTGAGTCCTAATCTATCTAGATTATAAATTGTCTTTACATAAAAGAAAATGTGTATCTGGAAAAGCTTGTGAGGTAGACCTTGAAAAAAAAATTAAAGAAAATGTTCCATATGGCTCTTGGAAAACACCCACAATTTTATATTGCAGAAGCAAAATTATTGCAGAATATTTGCAATGCCCAACTATAGAAATAAAACTGCATAGAATAAAGCAAAAAAACTTGGAGAGCAAATAGCCAGCAGAATTTGGAAGAAGAATTGCAGCCTGTGACTTTTCTTACAGTCTTCTTGATAATAAAGAGTGCCTTAGCTTGCCAGCCAAGCAATCAAAAAAAAAAAAAGTGGGGGGAGGAATTTTTAACCAAAGACCACATTGCAGATGCCTTTATAGAAGACACAACTTACATCTGCCTTCAGGATCCAGAAGCTGTGGAATGTCTGAAAGGGGGGGATATTTTTTGGCAGCGTTACCTGATCCATGTGTCAGGGGAAGCATTAGCACCATACTTGCATCCCTCACAGACACAGATTGATGGAAGCAACATTCCCATAAACAAATCACAAGGGGCCACCTCACTCTGCTCTCATTGCTTCCATCCAGGCACATCCCACAGAGCTGAGTCTGAGCAGAGCCTCAGGAGCCAGGCAGGACACAGCCAGCACACTGACACTTCCAGAAGCCAAGATTGTCACTTTGCTTGTACTGTTTTTTCCAGTGTGCTGGAGTTTATGGGCCTCCTTTGTCATCAAACACGTGCTGTCAGCAGAGCTTTCCAGACAGGAACTTTTCTTATGTAACATAGTTTTGTTTAAAACAATAAACGGGGACTCGGATGTCAAGGGAAGCACAGCGTATTGCTAGAGAGAATAACATTTGAGGAAACCCTTTCAAAGAAATCATGTTTGCCTTTCATGTGCCTTCCATAATGTCTTTTACTCTGTTAATTACCAGTGCAATTGCTGTCCTGTAGCTCATTTTCCTTTAGATGAGCCTGCAGTGAAGCTGTAAAGTGGTGTGATGTAATACAGACTTTTACACAGCATTTCATCCCAGTAATCAAAAAGCAGCATATCAATAAGAACTGACTTCCAAATGGGGAAAGGCATTGCATGTTTATTTAGAGAAGCATCCAAATTTCACAAATCTCTTTAAGAAATTATAGAAATCAGATTTTGAAGAACAGTCAGCCTTGGAGGGACATGACAAGATGTGAGGAGAGGAGAGGGATCACCAACACCAGTCAACCTTGAAACTGCTACTTAGTCCTCTCTGAACGTCCAGGCAGAGTCTCTACTTCTACTCTATACTCTTCATCCCACATGGACAAAGTGAGATGTGCATGATTAACATCATAATGGAGCACTGGTGGGGCCAGAGAGAGTCTGCTTGCAAACCTGCAAGGTGTGCAGGCATTATGCAGTTCACTGATTATAATCTCCTCTCACACTGTAGCTGTGGGATTTTCCCCCTGCAAAATAACCTGTCATATCTCTGAAAACTGAGGAATTGGGGGCTGGAACTAGATCCGTGGTTGTTTTAAAGCAAGCAGCACTATTTTCCTCAGAGTGGAAGAAATTTATCCCAAAAGTATTTGGAATGAGTGTTGCTTGGGACACCATGTGCAAGAGATCCCACTCGTACTACCAAAGCAGTGCAGAGAGCAGCTAAAATGAACAGGAGAGCAGCAGTGCCAAGAGCTTGTTTGGAGAACACTGGCAGTTTGTGAATAAATTGCAGCATAGTTTGGTTGCTCACAGTAAATATGGTAACAGCAGAGCAATGCTCACGGTTGTTGTATCACACCACCCCAGCACCAGTGTTGTGCTGTTGGAGATGATGTGTGTTAGCAAGCAGTCTGCAAGGGGAGGCTCTGTCAAACACCACAGAATTTGCATCCACACTACCCTGGTTTTGAGGGGCTGCTTTTGGCTTGGCTCTTTCTAGTCCTGTTAGCAGCTGGAGTGCAGTAGGTGCACTTATGGCACATCTCTTTTGCTTTGGATGCATCCAGGAGGAATGGATGTAGCTGAAGCAGCCCAGGCCATTCCACAGTTCCAGCCAAGGCACAGTAAGGAGGATTAATCAGAAGCACACTCTTGAAACCAACTAAAATGCTAATGTATACGCACTTGGCATCACTCAAAGGTCTTTCAGCACAGCGTGTGCAGTCGCTGGGATGCCTGTTCCCCCGGTGACTCTTGAATTGGCTGGGAAATTCAGCCATTCAACATGTGATATTGGGGCAGAATCTTGGGCACTCTGTTCCTGTAAGTTTAAGAAACATGAGTGGGTGGCTAGGGAAAAGCCCTCCCAAGGGGTTTGACCTTTCTGAAAGTGAAGGCTGAGCTGTAAGTTCAGCCATTAAAAAGAGATTGCAGGGAAGCCAGAGGGAGATCATAAATACCTCAGCAAAAGCAAAAACTAAGATTAGGGCTCCCACCTTATTAGACACAAAATAATCCAAACATGAGGCAGAATACCATAGGCACCATCTGATCCATTTCTCCCCAAATAAACTGCTTCCTTCCTTGCACAGCAGTCTGTGGTTATGAGGTGATGGTTATGAAGCTTTCCCTGTCCTCCCGCTTGCACGCTGGATTTTACAATGGCAAGATGAGCCACGTTGTTTTGCACAGCTTCACTGCAGGTGACAAAGTTCAGAGCCAAGAATGGTGCTGGAGAAATGAAAGAAAACAGCCCACACGTGCCTGCTTGGCCCACGCTTGGTCCTGCAGAACAAGAGGGTGCACCTCAGCTACCTACATACAAGGGCAGGTCCCATTTTCACCCACAGCCTTGACTTCACTGCTGCATTCCACACAGGGTAAAAATACCCCAGGTTCTTAGATTACATGGCGCTATTTATAATCTTTGTGCGATGCCAGACATGTGCATATATCAGTGTGACACTTTCAGAAAGCAACGCTGCTATTTTAGCAGCTCTCTAATGAACAGCGTGGGCAAAGCCACCTAGACAAGCTGATTGAGAAAAGTGTTGGGGAGGGAGGGCTGTGGTGGTCTGCTGGGTGTTGTTTGTTGCTTTTTTTTTCTAAAGTATTAGGCCTTTTTTTTCCCCCTTGCCTCTTTTTCACACTTTGTTGCCATTAAGAATAATCTTAAATGGCCTTTCTTCCGTGGCAGCCCTCCCTCCCCCTCCCCCAGATGTCTTGATTAGTGGCTGTGTGTATGCTGGTCAGATTCTGGGATTAATGATGGCTAATTTGTCTGAGGTTGGTACAGCCTAGCCAGCAGGCTCTCTACCACCAGCTTTTGCTGCCATATGGGTAGAAGCAGCTGTTTCAATTACTTTCTGTGCCCAGATGTGTCAGACGAGACACCAGTGCTCTGCGGGGTGCGTTCAGCCGCTCGGCAGCTAATTACTTCAATCGCGTGTCGGAGCATGATGCTGTACACTGCAAAAGGGGGGCTGAGCACAGCCGAGTGCCAGCTGTCAGTGCAGCTCACACCCAGCCCAGCCTGACAGTCTGGGGCTGCACTGGAGCCTCAGCTTCCTGGCAATCTCAGTACACACAGAGGATGAGGCTGTTGGTGGGACCCGCGTCTCGTTTTGTGTGTGTCCTTTTGTTAGAGGGAAATGCGTGCTGAATGATGAAAACTGTGGAATATGCCCTGTGTGCACACACAAAATGCCCTCCTAGCTCTGTTCCCTTCAGAGTTTCAGACACTTGCACCAGATGATCATTTCCTCAGGCTGTGCATATAAAACCTGTTCTGTTGGGTTTTTTTTTTTCCCTCCCTTCTCACTAGCACCAGTGTAAATTTTGAGTCATTGTGTTTTAGTTAATGCAGTTCCACTGACACGAGGTGAATGTGACAAGGGGGTCAGGCCCATGGAATATCTGTCAATCAGTGTGACAGTCTCATTCAAGATCCTAGCTGCCAGACTCAACAGCTTTGCCTCCTTCCTCTAGTTTAACTTTCAACATCATTTCAGTGTCACTCCCTGCTTCATCTGGTGCTCATTGTCCCAGGTGGCAGAACCACATGTGAGTTTGGGCTGCACCCTTTCCTACTGAAGACTTCTTTGCACTTGAGAATCTGATGGGCCCATACTTAAAAGGAAAGACATTAGCTGTTACACCAGCTCTAGGATACTGATAAACCAGTAGATCTGGGTTACTAGAATTTCTTTGTGGTCCCTGCAATTCCCAAGAATATTTTTCTTATCCTGAAGTTTAAATTATTTCCAAATGGTGTTCAATCTGGGGAGATAAACTAGGCCAGAAAAAGCAGTGCCTAGGACTTTTGGCCATGTCAACTTCCCAGACATGCTTGCCAGGTTCCAGCAAATATTAGCAGTGGCACAGTGGAAGTGAGACAGTTCAGCAGAGAAATCAGATGACATCCTAGAATCATTTGCAGAGTGAATTAAGCCAAGAAGTGGGATTAAACACAGAGGGGCTCAGGAAAAGCAAACAGAAATGAAACATCCCATTGCACTACCAATATTTCTACTGCCTTTTACATGGTACCACTTTTTCCTCCTAAGACCAACCCTGCATATATTCTAATAGTTCAAATTAATTTTTCATGGTATAATTCCCTGAATGCACAATCCCTGAGTGTAAATTAAAATCAAACCTGTCCTGTCTAGTAGGTGAGAGCCTTATAAAAAGGTTAATGGTGCAATGACTAATGTCAGAAAAGTGTTGTGGTCAGCTGTGAAGTGACCAATGAATCCAATGGATATTCAAATTAATGGAGCTGGTTGAGAGTCAGGGAGGGGGGACAGGATGGGAGAAAGAGTGGGGAAAGGATCTGTTATAAATACACTTTTTACACCAATTACTTCAAGCAAGCCTGAAAACAAGTGCAGAGCAAAGCATTTAATGCAATGCCATTGGCATTTTGGGCAAATACTCTGTAATTTGGGGTAGTTACTAACATTATCATCATCATCATAATACACATATTTAGGAAAAATAAACATTTGTTTTGTGCTAATTCTATGGTAATCAGGGTGATTGTACTGTACTTAGCTACTGTTTGTTACCATGGTTATTTCTAGTGGTTCTTGGTTATTAATGTCCTGGAAGATTCAACAGAGTCTTCAGCTCTGTTTCAGCCTGCTCTCCTCCAGTAGGCACAAGTGAGATATCTGGGGGTTGGGGTTGGTTTGTTGGGGTTTTTTTTATATTCTAATGATCTGCCACAGAGTTCTACGAGCAAAAATAGATTTTCTTCTTGTCAGACGAGCACCAGACACTGGCTCTTTGCATTGCACCAGTCTAGCAGTGTAAAGGGCCTGGAACCAAGTGCCATCTATCCTCACTAGTAAGCTTTATTTATATTGCCAGATGGGTGCAGAGAAGGCTTCATGTGAAGAGAATCAGCCTTCCCCATGTGTTTTCTGTGGTCTATAATCTCATAAAGATGGACGGTGTAGCAACATTCTCACAAGTGAAGTAACGGGTGTCGCAAAGAACAGCATAGAAACACATTTTTTTAATGTATTCTAGGAGCTATTTTTAGTCCTCCCAATGAATTTTTAAAATCACAGTAGTGTATTGGCACATACCTACTTCCATTTAGCATGATGGACATATTTGTTTGGGAATTAAGGCTCAGATTTAACAAGTGACTGCTGCTGATCTGTGATAACCAACCATGTACATGTGTGCTTTTTACGAGGGTGACCAGGGCTAAGTCAGCACATGACCGTGACAGCCTGTCACTTAATGGGCTGTAACCTTTCCCTGAGTCCATGCTTTACCTTCTAATCCTATTTTCCTGCTCACTTTCTTATAACTTCCTATTTTGTTCCATAGGGAATGTGTTGAGAGAGTGTGAATAACAATTGAACACCACTTTACCAGGCTCTGCAAGCAATACCTTGTGTACAAATAGTTTGTTTGAACTGCTTATCATAGCTGTGAAGGCAAGACCAGATGAGAAAGATATAGTTGCATGTTAAAATGTGTGGCTCCAACAACCTTATTTTCCTCTTTTTTTCTCACTTAGGTGTCTATAACACAGTAAAGCTCATAGTTAAGGTACCTTGGGTACTATTCTTACAGTGTGACACATTGGTATATTTTGGGAATGTAATATGCTATATGAAAGACTGATGGGGCTCCAGACACCTCCAGACAGGAAGGAAAAAAAGGAAAAAATTCGTGATAAAACACCTTTGTAGAGATTTATTTCTGATGCAATCCATGGGATGTCCTTGGAACTTGTATAGCTGCTCTATGCATCCCTTCTCCAGTGATTTCACTTAACATTGCCCACTGGAAAAATCAGGTTAAATTGTGTTCAGTAGGACTGCTAATTGTATCTGGGCATATTTGATAGGTAGGCTGAGATCTGAATTGGGTCCAGTTTTGTTTTGAATTGGGGGGTGGCTTAATCCAAGTTTATCATTCAATTTCCAGAACAGAAAAATGAGGCAAGAGGGGGATGATGGTCAAACCTTTCTGCATCTTTCTCACTGTAGCTACACAAACAGTAAAAGAAGAACAATTTCACCTTTTTTTTTTTCTACTATGGTGTCTAGGGGTCTGTGTTCATGTCCACTTGATGTTTTAATGTGGTTTTCCAAGTGACAAATTATAGACAGGCCAAGACTGTAGAGATTGTCTCCAGGTCCAGGCAGTTATGAAGGTCCCAGTTTATTAGTCTCAGTTCATTAGTTCATTAGTCACAGTTCTTCATTAGTTGTCTGTCAATCTATTGAAAGTGATGAGTTACAATAATGGAAATAAAATCAAGTGTAAGCCCAGAAGGGAGTCAAACCTGTAGCTGGAAAGGCAGAATCTTCAGCTACAGGAAAGAACTGTCAAAGTGTCTTCACAGATGGACCCTCAGTGGGCAGCAGAGCTTTCAGCTCCCATGGACTGTGTCTTAACTGAGTCAGACCTCCACAAATGAATTGTCATTTCCTGAAAGAAATGAAAGTCAGAATTACAGATGAATTGCATAAATGTGACAACATTGAAGCCTAATAAGCAGATGAAAGAATGGATAGTTTCCCAGAAACATTCCCTGGGGAGAAGTCAAGAATTATCTAATGTGGATAAATAGGTTAAAAGGATATCCACATCTTGAGTTTTGATAAATTTAGGATTGGCAGGTTGAATGAGGAAGAGGTAGCCCTAAGCAGAAGCTTGTATTTAGGGCGAGATGTCAACTGAGGGAAAAACAGGCTCAAAGCTGAGGCGTATGATTTAATCAAGGAATCTGACAGACTCACTGAAAACTCCTTAGATAAGACACTGGAAATAAAAGAGACAATGTCAATACATACATTTGAGTCTCATACTTGTTCCAGGAAGCAAGGTTTTACAGTGGAAAATGGAAGTTGAGACCACATTCAAAAGTTCTTTATATCAGCCTTACGGAGCAGCGTAGAGGATCAGAATACAGAGATGTATTTTGATATTGAGAGAAAAATTATGATCAGTAAGAGCTTCACAGAGTTATCATAAAACCTAAATAGAGAGATGGGTCTTCTCTCTGTGGCCTTTGTAGCACAGATGAGGTTGCATGGGTTTGGGTATGGATTGCTAATGCAAGTTGAGCTATAAAATGTAGCAGGTGATGTCAAACCATGACAGAAACCAGATAGGCCCAGTTGGATTTGGGCATAATTTGTTCTGTGTTCACTGAAGCCTCACAGCTAGATTTATGGAGGCTAAATGGCATGGGAAAGATAGCACAATGAGTCAATAGTAAATTCAGGATTTGAATATTTCACGGCTTCATTCTGTGTCCCTATGGCTCATAACATATTTACTTGTATTCTACTGGAAGAAATGGCTTTTGATACAGGCTTCTATGAATACAGGCATAGTATTCAGGGATGGAAGAGTTAACCTGGAGGTTTCTTTTGGTTTATATTTCTACAGAAAGTACAGGGAGTAAAAAATTACTGCCCCATACAACATTAAATCATGAATTAATGACCTTTAGAGTTGAGTTTGTAACATCATAATATAATGTGCTTTTGGGAAAACAAGTCAGTTACTTTGTGCAGGGGGAAGAATTGCCAAGTCCTCAGAAACTGACTGTATAACACATAAAAGTTGAAGGAAAACACAGGTAAAAATGCAGCCCTGGAATCCTGCTAAAAGAACAGAAAGGATAGGCTCAATGAGTGGTTTACTGCAGCCCCTCTGAGCAGGGAGAGAGGGGAATGCCAGCATTCTTAAGTTACTCATAAAAATAACATTAGTTTTTCTTCTCTGTTTTTACGATTGAGGAGGGAGATTCACTGGTATCTAAGAACTTCCAGAGCTGGCAGATAACTCACAGAGCTCTTTGAATATGCTGCTACTCCAAGAACAAGACAGGAACCATCAAGATAATTGTCTGATACAAATCTTTTGTTAGAGTAATAGATTTTGTACCGTCACGATTCCTGAATTATAGCCATATGTACTGGTGAATGATGAAACATGTAAATGGTAATTCATCATTAACTCTGTGTATGAGAAACTAAATTATTCTTTTCAGTGCTGTTCTTGTATCTGAGACATGATACATTAGGCTATGCTGTAATTTATAGACACAGTGGAATCAGCCAAAAAGTTGTATTCTCTTCCAACACTTATAGTTTAATATTTAGGCTTCTCCTCCCTTTTTCATTCAATTTTTATTTAATTGTAATTTATTTCTTCGGGGAAAATTAGGCATAGTGGCTGTGTTCCAGAAAAATGGGGTGCAGCTTAATATGGTAATTTTTGGATTTGTCTAAAAGTTTTGGTGCCAATAGCCTGTGTAATTTTGAGGAAATCACTCAGTCTTCCATGTATGCTTTGAGAGGGAACAATGATATACAGCTGTGTCACAGAGGCACCACTTGAGGTGTGTTTAAGGATAACTTAAGGAGATTTCTATCTCCTTCAGTTTCTAATCAGTTTTATCAAAGTTAAGAAAACTTAGCTTTGAGGGAAAGAAGGGAGAGAAGTCTACTCAGGAATTAAATACCCCTGCCTGAGTAAAAAAAAAAAAAAAAAAAAAAAAAAAAATCAAATTTTGGGTTTTCTGTTCAGATACGTGTTCACTTTTTCCCTTCTGTAATCTCACAGCCATGGGAATGGGTCAGCAAAATCGGGTTCATTGCCCTGTTCCACTTGAATGGAAAGACCAGGCAGCAAATGCTGGAGCATTGGGAGGAATTTTCACAGAGGCTGAAGCTAAATTTAAAGGAGGAACAGCTCTCTGCACTCTCTGTTCTCAGACAGTTGTCAAAAGAGAAAAGTAGGTTTTGGAAGCGTTCAGATTTGTTTGATGACTTTGTTATCTCTGTCTTGAACTCAGACTATTTTATATGTGCTTTAAAATAAGGAAGTCCTGGGATTATGTAAGGGGTTAGCCAAGTACAACACAGAGGAAGGTGCAGGAGGGACTGAGTCTGATTTTGAATGTGAGTAAGGAAATCTGTGATTGCACAGCTCTCCAAAGGTTTCTGCCAGGGCAGAGATCACTGCCAGCTCAGTTCTGCCCCTCTGAAACAGCAATGTCTGTGAGAACCTTCCTAGATCTCACTGAGCTTTCCTGTGCTTCAGGAAACCTGTGTCGTGGTGTCTTTTATTGGAATGAAAGCTTTCTAATGTTCTTAGCACAGAGACCTTAATAAACTTGAGGGCTTTAACAGGAAATTNTCCATTTCCATTGGTTTCTTTTGGTGTCCATTTCCAATGTTTTTTTTTTCCCTCTTGCTACATCTGCAAAACATAGAAGTGCTGTATTGTTTTATCTCCCAGGGAAGATATCCTGTCTTCTAGATGAAACCCTACCTCTAAGTGACTTCAGAGTTCAGATTCCTGGAGGTGTAGTGGATATATGGCAATCCAGGCCGTAATTTACAATAAACCATCTTCTGACACCATTTCCATGACCTAATGCTGCAAGTATGTTGTTGAGGAGCCTGCCCTACACTGCCATGGTGAGAGAGCCTTATTGTGTCATGGTAAATATTTTATTATTTATCCTGTTGTGGTTATTTCAGATGCTGCCACAGACATTTTCTCAATTTGTGTTTCTGCCTGGACACGTTTTCTGATATCCCTCCTGGAATAGGCAGATGTTCTTAATGGACAAAAAATTCAGTGTTTTCAGCATCCACCAGCTTGTTTTATTATCCTTATGTACTGAAGAAGCTTTTCATCTCTTGAGAATGCAGCTCAGATCCTGAGCCCAAAGTATTAAGAAAAGTGAGCAAAACTAGAGGAAAAAAAGCATTCATATTTCTCTGTATAAAAAAAAAAATTATCAAGAATGCTTTCTGCATTTCACTTGGGGGTTTTTGTTGTTTTTATTGGGTTTTTTTCTGTATTTTGGGGTGAATCAGTAGGTTATTTTCACCCCAAAATGAGTAATTTTGAAAACACAGCTGTTTCATCATGAAATTAGTCAGTAAATTATATTTCTGTAAAATTAGTAAATACTTTCAGATCAAGAGGAGTAAAGCTTTGCAAAATAACAATATTTGGAATGCACGACCCTGTAAACCTCATTGAAGAGCATTCTGGGGACATTTATGTCCCTTAGTCTTTTTGCTCAGTATTCTCCTGTATTTTTGAGCAGGTTACATAACCATCCTATGATTCACCTTCTGCATTTATTAAGGGTTCAATGATACAGGAGTAAGTGGTTTGCTTCACTGGTACAAATTGTAAGATTTAATTCAGGGCTGTCTTGGAAGTCTCCAGAAGACTGGGAGTGCTTTTCATTGCTATAAAACATTGCAATGTAATGATCTTTAAATCATCTGCTTTGAAAAATCAATTAACCAAAAAATATACCAATAAGAATTATCTTCCCTAGGTTACTCACTGGCACCTTTTGCCGGAGACTTGGAATTGCAAGAACAATGTCAAGGAAGGACTCTGTAGGGGTGAAACTTCTGAATTTTCTCCATGCATTGTGCTAATACGTATCTATTGTGCAGGAGATATTTTGTGTGGGAGAATATACCTTAAAAAACATATTTTACCCATGGCCTTTTAATACAAATGCTTAAAAAGTGTGTAACTTGAACAGACCTCCCTCAGGAGATCTCTTTTGGCAAAGTGAAAAAGCCCTGTTCTAGCATTACAAAATCCCTACAGATAAATTTGAAATATATGTCCCCTTCAGTGTTTTGACAGAGTACAACTGAATTACTGGGAATGAAAGAAATCCTGGGGGTAGAAACTGGAGGGGAGGGGACTGCTTTCACTTGTTTTCTGTACAGCCCTGGGCCCGATGATACCCAGCTTCACTTTGGTGCTCATCATTTCTCATCCTGAGCACAAATGAATAACTGCACCTCTAAACAATCAAAGGTTAAAGACAACTCAGCCATTCATGTGATCTCATTATACTATGCTGATTGCAGTGCATCAGAGTTATTTATAACCTTAGTTCATAAAGTTGGATTTCCAGTAAATGAGTTCCTTTTCAAAGGTTAAATATTTATGTCCTTTTTTTCTGTGTCTATAGTTAGGAATGTGCACTAATGAACCATCACAGCAATCTTCAAGAAGATAAATAAAAAATTTTGAGTTGGTATTCTGGCTCCCAAGGCTACTCCTTGCTTAAACTGCTTCCTACTGCTCCTGTGTGAATTTTCAAAACAGATCAATGCCATGGAAAAGACTTTAAACCATTAGATTTATAAAGTCAGGAATTGCTTTGATTGAGCGTGCAAAATTGTAAAAATAAAAAAAAAGTTATATCCTCTATCTGCTTCTCTTCTACTGAGCTCAAAGGGCCAGTACAGTTACTCCTAAAGGAAAGTAATGTAATTAATTCTTTCAGCCCTTTTTAGCTCATAGCTTAGGAGCAAGTGTTTGGCACTCTCAGAAAGGGTAGGTGGGAGATCAGGTGTCATTATTCTTTTATCTGCCAATTAACACCAATTTGGACCCAGCACTCTTTGCTTCATTGCAGTTCTTGCCCAACATGGTTGGAACACAGTTCTGAGGTTAACAGTGCTTTCTGTTTAAAATAAATCTGTACATAGCAAGTAAAATTGCACGTTCATCATAAAAAAATATTAACAACTTGAGGCCTTTGTGCAAGACAAGTAGCCTGTTACTCCTGTCCTGTGAGGAGATACAGAGAAGAAAAATGGATGGATTTGTCTTATGCTTATTGTGCTGATTTCTGATTCAAAAGTCTATTAAGTAACACTTAACAAAAAA
Source organism: Toxostoma redivivum (assembly GCA_013397375.1). NCBI lineage: Eukaryota > Metazoa > Chordata > Aves > Passeriformes > Mimidae > Toxostoma > Toxostoma redivivum. The sequence goes on along the minus strand of VXBI01013213.1, from coordinate 1,551,631 downwards.
CTTGCACAAATCTCAACATGAAAAATTCCTGTAGTAAAGTAGAAAAGCATTAGTATTCAAAAGGCATTTGAGGCATCAAGGCGTCCTGCAGTTACATGGCACAGATGTATTTATACTGTAGTTTACTTGTCCTGTTTTTTTCTGGTCTCATAGTGAATTTTTTAAGCAGTAGATACTCGCATGGTTAAGATCTGTCATATTTATGCTTGAAAGGCAAGTCTTGGTATTCATGACATGTCTCTTGCAGGGTCTCTGAAAACATGGAACATTCAAATCCCCCAGTACAGGCTCCCCTAAACCAATCCAGCTGCTTTCCAAAATACTTTCTCCAGGTTAGTCTCCAAGATCAGGGGTTTTTCCAGTACCTATCACTTCTATACTTTTCCAGCCATTCTGTAACTTTGCATCTCTGCATCCTGAACCCAAGGAGGAAAAACTTGGTGAAACTTTGAGAGTCACTAAGATTTTTCACTTGTATCCCTGTAGCTTGCCCTGATGTAAATCTGTTCAGAGTAATGACTATTCCAACTGGGATGATACATTTATATGTTGCATGGATAGACTAAAATCCCAGTTATGGATGTAAAATTAGTTTCCTAGGGCATGGCTATAACCAATTGTTGCTGTCAGAAATCCCTGATCTGGAGAGGGTTTGAGGTGTTTCACTGTGTGGATGTGCTGCCAGGGGAAGTGAATCTCCAGCTTCTTCCCAGTATTTCTTCCAAGCTGCCTTTCTCCCCCTCAAACTCCCTTTAGATCTTCACTTGACCAGTCCAAATAGATCACATTCAACTTTTTGGGAGTAGCATAACCCATGGAGATGTGAAATAAGAGTAACCATTATGCATCTTTTTTGCTGAGGCTCCTCATTGCATGAGTTAAATACTGTAACCTTGATTTGTCTCTAGAAAAGTGCCAGAGAGATCCAAGATGGGGCTTTTTTATTATATTTGTTAAATAATGTACCTGAGCAGTGCTAGATGGATGAGATGTCCCAGACTCCAGAAAAGGGAGAAAATATAAATAATAATACTTGTTGTCAGTTCTGGAAACAATGTTCATGCCTAATCCTGCTGCTAGAGTCTCTGGGTGACAGCCTTGCAGTCATGTCAGCTTTGAATTCCCTCTTTTCCCTCTGCAGAATCAGAGATAGGTGAGCCAGGAGAGGTGATTGCAATTATCCACCTGGCATGGGGTGGCAATTCCAGCAAATTGTGAAATCCACTCTACCAAGGCCATAGCATATTTATAGGAGGTCATCCAACCTCAGTGTCAATTGCAGGGGACAAAAATAATTCCTGGGTTTCTGTGTGGGCAGGGGCTAAGAGTGGCATCAGTCATACACTTGGTGGGGGGCTGACCCACAGTCCTTCCAACGCCTTCTTTAGAAAAAGAGTAATCCACATTGAAATATCTTTTGAGAGAAGGTTTTACTACTTCTTTTCCTCAAGCCTGAAAATTATGGATGAATAATGATCCCCCCCAATTGCCTTTCACAATTATGATACAGCCAAAGAAGTTAATAAGTCACCTCTGTAGCCCCCCCCCTCCCTCCTCTGTACAGACATTTTTTACCACATGGGTGAACACAAAGAAATAATCAGATAAGAGATTTTTCTTCTAAATTAGGCCTCTTGTTTGTAAACTGAAAGAGTGCTAATGCAGTTCAAACTCAGCTGTGTACCACATACGCACACTCAGCCCAGGAGTATTATAAAGAGTGGGAGAATAGGAGGTTTTGTTCTATTCTTCGGTCTCTTTCCATATGAGAGGGCCATTCATTCAATCCCTATGCTTCTCTCTCTCTCTCTCTATTTCTCTCCATAATGCCAGCATTAGCTGCAAGCTGCTAGCTGTAAAAGTGCTTTGATGTTGACCTCTCACTGCCATTGACAGACCCTCATTGGTGGGTGAGTAGCAGAGCAATAAGGGCATGTGTGGGAGAAAAGAGGATGAAAGCCTGGACAGCTAGGAAGGGATAATATGAACAGATTCCTGCCTGTTCACTTAGTTTCTTTTTTTTTAACTGGGTCTTCTGATTACAGAGGTTACGAACCAGTAAAACTTCAGAAATGACCACTGAAAGCCTGCTGTACATGAAGAATCAGATAATTGTTCCAGCTCTTGCCTTGTAAAATTAAATCAAGCCATGAACTAGGCAGGAGCACATAGGGAAGTTGAAAACATTTTCCTGTTTAAGGCAATGAAATAGTGAGGTTTTGTGTGATACATACAGGAATATTACAAGGGTGAGGATCATGTAAGTGCCATGAGAGCAGGGGACACAGAGGAGAGCTGCCTGCTAATGATGTTGATTATTTTGTTTCTCGTCTCATGCCAAAACCTAAACCATGAGTCTTGGGCTTTAAAAGGATCAAAATGGAAAGGTGCAGTGAGAAGTCAGAAGAACTCAGAGGGGTTTCTGCCCTGAGTGTGCACACATGGGGATGTGTGTGCAGAAAATACTGCCTGTGCTGCCTGGCACTGGGAATGCTCCCAAATTTAGATCACAGCAGGGCCCCAAAAGCAGCTTTGCGCCCTCCAGAGAGAATGGAGAGGCTGAGGGGACAGGGACAGGACTGTGGCCACCTGGGCCCCCAGGCAGCTGTTAGTGAAAGCTCAGGCAGTGATGCTGGGAAAGGCAGGGAAGCCTGGCTGCTGCCTGTGCCCTATTGAGGCAGGATGTCTCCAGCCACTTCACCTCTGCTCTCCCCCTTCACCTCTCTGAAAGCTCAGCTTGTCATACTAATAATTAAGCCCTAAGGCTCTGAGTTGAAATAGCCAAAAGGCTCAGCGGGGCCAATGGAGGGAACAGGAGGGAGGGAAAGTTCACACAAATTTGTATTAGAAACCTTGTTTTCAGTTGCCATCTGAAGGACCAGCTACGGCAACAAAGCTGCTCGCCTGAAGGTTCCCAGCATCTCATCTTCTGCTTCCTTGGGACAGGCAGAAATCTCTTCTGCCTCCACTTCTCTCCCTGTTGGCAGCACTAGTCCATCAGAGTTATTTAACTAAGGTGAACTGTCGGTCATTGCCTAAACCCAGCCTATGCCACTTGCAGCAAAAGTGGGGTAACCCCTGCCTGGAACAAAATGCACCAGTTGGAAAATTGGGGGATTGGTTATAACAGGTGCCCATGTAACAAACTGCCATGCAATAGCAAGTCAGCAGGGTCAGCATTCAAATCACACCCTGCTCCAAGCTCTTGAATGAGAAAGAAGTCATCACTGCTACGATCTGGATTTGATTTCTTCTTTAAAAATTAAAAGGTATTCAGCACACACTTTTGGTGCAGAGACTCTTCACACATTAATCCGTTAGAAAGAAAGAAATCTTTCACTGAATGATTAAAAATATTCACATTTTGGAGGGGACAAACTTCTACAGCACTTTTTGCCTTGCCGTCTGCATTTGCTCTCAGGGAACTAATTCTCCAGTCAATTTCACAGATGGTTTCCTGTCATTACTACACAATTCTATTTATTTGATAATAATTTTATAGGACTTTTCCAGAGGGACTTGGAATTACATGTTCAGCTTGTAGCAGTTTTTAAAAGGTGTGTGAACACTGCTTTCAGTCAAAACTTCCTTGTCTAAACTTTTCAAATAAAAAATGGATTTTCAATTCAAGCAAGAAATCTTGCCATAAGTGTCTTGGTTGAAGTTTTTTCAGTGCGTTTTCCTGCATGTAAAGGGAAGTGTACATAATCCTTTCTGTTCTGTCACCTTGCCTTTGCTCTCTTCAACCCATCTGAAATAAAGGCTATTTTCCCCTTTCCAACTAGAAATTAAACAGGACTTCACTGATTTTTAAAAAGGTACCATTTTTAAAACTTGAAAGCAGAATGTAGCAAATATTTTAAGTTTCACATTTGCTTTTGCTTTTCGAGGATAGTCATGATGAACTTTCAGACTGTGTCAGGCACTGCAGAAAGCTGGGGTTTGTGCAAGCTGAAATTTCACCCAAAAGAGAGTCTACCTATCCTGTTTCCATTATTTTTGCAGGAAAGATCTCTTCTTACATCACCTGTTTCTTGATTAATATTTTACTTGGAACAGTTCTTTTTTAATACAGTCCAGTCTCTGATAGGGCACTGTGTTGTTGCTAAGCTACCTGAGATTTTTTGGTGGGACTCCACTGAGCACAGCATCGCTGGGGTGAGCAAGGAGTTTCTGTTTGGTCATGAAGGAAAATGGGGTCTTCATGGGGAGCAAGCTCTGTCCCAAAGAGAAGACATTTGAATCTGGATTGATCTCCTTGAGAGCTACAATACAGAAGCCTCTGGAGCTTCTGCATTGTGAGCTTGGCCCACGATTGTAAAAAAAAAAAAAAAAATAAATTAAAGTTGCTTCTCTAGAGTTTTCAATTAACAAAGCCTAGGGGGACCTGAACAGGCAGTTGGAATCTCCATTCCAAAGGATTAAAAATATATCTATGCCAGAGGTACAGCAGCTGTTTTGGTAGGTACTTTGTATTCTGCCTGTCTGTGGTCTGCTGGAATCCTTACTGTTCCCTGATGTGTCATTTCACTCCAGTGAAAATCACAAGCGATAACTCAGGAGGCAGTAAAATTACAGGGGTCACAGAATACCCCCAGTATGCTTGAAATCAGGTCACCAACCTCACTCAGCTGGCCCTCTTGCTGATAACTCCCCTTTTCCCATTTCTCTTCTCCCCTGTTCACTCTGCATCTCAATTATATAAAAAAAAAATAAATAAATAAAAAAGAGAGAATGAAAAGAGCCGACTCCCCAGGGCCTGTAAAAACAAGCACACTTGGGCAGCTCCAGCAGTGGGCTGGAGTGAGGGAGGATATCTGTGCTACCCTTTGGACTGATCTGGCCATGGGTTTGGCACAGCTGGTGCTATCCTGCACTCTGGTCATGCTTTGCAGTGTCCCAGCACCAGGGAGAACGGAGCCCTGCCTGAGAGCAAGGCCAGTTTCAGAAGGAAACTCAAGTAATAAACATGATGGGCAGCAGGAGTGAGTGTGTTATGGACACCCAAATGGCTCGATGAAGCATAGCACTGAGAGTTTGCAACTTTATGGGATAAGCTGAGCATGAAAAACAATGGAGTGAGGGAAAGAAAAGGGATATGGATGCAGAAGGGTGGAGGTTCCTAAGTCCCATTCTTCTCATGGTGTTCAAAGATGAGCCATAAGTGGTGCAAAGAACTGGATGAGTCTTTGAAATTCAGGTTTTCTTCCAAGGTCAGAACAGTCAAGAATCAATTAAATTTACAGGAACTCAGAATATTGCAGAGGTTTTTCCTTGATAATAGTGTTTGCTCCTTGAATTTTCTCCTACTCTCCATAGGAAAGTAAGGGCTCCAAAGTGAAGGGTACTGGGAGAACACTCAAAAGCATTCATTGCATATTTCCAACATACCTGTTACTTCAATGATTTCTTCTTTACTAAATGCTCTCTTTCTTTGCCCTTTCTGATACCCAGTCTCTGGTTTGGGCTTGTACAGCTTTGATTTTTGATGATTCCTTTTTTATAACAATTCTCTGGAAAATGCTGAGCTGGACTACTTTAGTTTTGATATGTGGAAGTATGAGATACTGACTGCAGCAGGTGTTTCTGCTCTGGGGGCCTCTTCTTCCTTCCTCAGAAGTCAGTCCTCACCATTCCTCACTGAGACGAGCTTTGTGGCTTTGCAAGAGTCCAGTGAAGGGTCTTTTGTGTGGTTTGATTATTTCAAAGCAAGAAAAAAAAAGCAGTGATGGCTTCTTTTTCTGAAAGCCTCCAAGAAAATTTGGAGAGCTGTGAGCCTTTAAGTTCCTCCTCACTCCGAGCATCCTTCTTCCTGTTAGTTCTTTGCAGAAGGAGCTCAGAGATCACCGTGCTTTGCTCATAAGGTAGAGGCAGCTTTCCTTGCTTGCAGTGGAGGGAAGAGCTGCTATAAATCAGTCAGGCAATGAATGCATTGCAGTTGCCTGCTCAGTTGGATGGGGGCAAGGAACTGAGGAAACCACCTACAGATGAGGCAGTTGTGTGAGTCATGAGAGGAGAGGAACGTTCAGCACTTCTCAGGAGGTTTTTACCAGTTGTAGAGAGGGAGCTGAGCACTTAGGAGCACTTTTAGAAGCTAGTAAGTAAAACTCCCAGCAAATACCAAGCTGTGTTGGTGCATGGGCAGCCCTGAGCAGCCCAGTGTTTCCTTCTGAGGGTTATTTATCTTACTTAGGGAGCAGGAAGGCTTTCTTCTAGTGGATGCTACTCTGCAGAGCTCCTCAGGGCAGGTTTGTTCCCTTGGCTTTTAATATTCCAGTTTTCCTCTGTTTGTGCCAGAAAATAAGGTTTGAGTTTCAATTTTATAAATAATAATAAACCCAGAAAAGGTTGAACTGAGATTTGGCCTCTCTGGTTTCTAAAAGACAGCAACAGAGCTTTTCAAAGGACCAATTCCAGGCTTTATTCCCCCATTACAAGACCTGCAGGAGGGAATAGAGCTCTGCCCAACTCACAGCGCCAACAGAGAAAGATGGATTTCTAAATTATCTACCTTTGCTTTGCAACGTGAACGTTTCAGGGCAATTATCCTGAGATAATGCCTACAAATTGCTGAAGACTTTGAGTTTATAATTGTTCATGTTCATTTAAGGTTCCCAGCAGACCAGACCAGGGAAATCACTGCCAGTCAAGCCAAGGTTGATGGCATACGGTAACTGAGTTTCTCTTAGAAGAAAGACAAGCAAATCAGTTTTCTTTAAGAGCAATAATTCTAACTAATTGTTTGATTTCATTGTGCTTCTATAGCAGGAGCTGTAGTGCTTGGCAAGGCGGAGCAGTGACACTTCCCATCCAAGGCACATCCCTGAAAATGGGAAAATTGAATTCCACTGCATGAGGTTATTCCATGCAGCAGGAGAGAGCAGCTCTCTCCAGCACATCCCCACATTCCCTTATTTACACACCAGTGGCCTCAGAAAGTGAACCATGAATTTGCAGAGAGATAATGTTATCATGTCAATGCAGGGAGAAATAACTGTAGCTGCCTGCCATGTTTGTAATTAAAAATCAGTTCTTAATGCAATATTTAGGTGAGGTTTCAAATCAGCAAGAGCATTCATAATGAATAGCACAATTTCAAAGTAGGGATGTGCTTGTACATTCCCACCACATACATTTTATACACACACACCTATTACCTATTTATATACTTATATTCCTATATGTATTTATATACTTCTATTCCTATTTATACATGCCTCTGTATTTTGTGTGGAGCCTGACTCCCCACCAGTATTTCTGTGAAGCTCTGATATCATTCCCATCACAGGCATCCTCCAGGCATTAGTTAGACAAATTCATTTCATCATTATTACTTGCTAAGCACCAGCAGTATTGGCCAGTTTAGGTGTCTACACTCCACCAGCGTAAAATCTCCCCTTCTGTCCCTCCAACTGTTGCTATTAGAGCAGATTAATAACTGATTTTTCTCAACCAGTAACTAAGATTAAAGGAAAAAATTATAAAATAGGCTTAGCTGACATTTCTGACATTTGGGAGGAAATAAAAAAAGAATATATCTTGCACAAGAAAATAATCCTCCCTCCCAAAGTGCATTGGGTTATCAAAAATATTTTGCTTGACCTATATAAAAAATCTCTGGGTTGTTTTCGTACTATTTTTTTAATGTGTTCCAACAATATTTGGACTGAAAATATTGTCTGGAGAGAGATAGCAATGTATATGGTTAAAAAAATGTTGAAAGTGTGTGTGTATGTAGACTTTTCTGAATATATTTGGGTTTTTTTGCCTTATTTAATAGAATTTACAGACAACAGTGATCAGTTTGAAGCTGTTTTTTTCAGTGAAGAAACTAATTTTCTGAAAAATTCTATGTAGGATTAGGCAGCAAGAAAGATGCCCTGCCACATCATTGAAAATGTCATTAGTATCCTTCTTATTCCAATTTTAGGGGCTTTATTGTAATGTTCAGTGGGGGAAGTTTTTCGAACTTGTGTCTTTATGAAGTTGAGGGATCATATGCTGTAGTTGGATACAATAGTTAAAGCTATTGAGTCAATATTCATCCTCCCAGGCGCCAAAAATAAATAGCTGATATATGTCGTAGACAACCAAAACTAGGACTTTGCATAAATTATTGATATCAAGAGATATTTCTGGAGAAAACCAAAGAATGTGTGTTATGCTGGCAAGTGGACTCTTAAAATGAGGAAAAATCAATTTTTTATCCACAGTTCTTCTCAAATGATAATTTAAAAAGTAGTATCTTTCCCCCAAATAAATTCAGGATATGACACACACACAAACTAAATTTTTCATTATCTTTTTAAGATACTTTCTTGGCTAACTGCTATCTCCAAAAGATTCCTGTGTGGCAAAGTCTCTCATTTACTGGTGTTATCCACTTCAAGGGCAAAGAGATTTCCCTACCCATCCTCCTGGACATTAAAGTAAAAATACAAAAGATGGCTTGTAAACCTAAGAATGTGAGTCTGGAATATCTAATCCATTTTGTTACCCCATGGCCACCATGTTATGTTATGCTGTAGAATTCATAATCTGATCAGATTATATTCTAAATCTATCTGAATGCTCTGGGCAGGGATTTTGTCATTCTACTACACCCACTGGAAAGTCATTTCAGAGATTTTTACTCCAGTGGTTAGAAACGTCTTGTAATTCCCAAATTAGCTGAATTTAAAACCAATTTATAACCAGCTCTTCCTAGATCACCTTTACACACATATATCCTTACCCAGCTGGTTTGGACACCACCATTCCTGAATTGGATCTGGGTCCCTTTAAGCCACCATTTAGGTAAGCTGAGCAAGGAGAGGCTTTTAGTTTCCTCTCAGAAACTCTCCAGTTCCTTGATCATTGTAATAGTCCTCTTTGCACCCTCTGCTCCAATTTGCATGCATCCTCCTTGGGCATGGGTAACTAGAATTGATGCTGTATTGCAGATAATGTCTCACCAGTGCTTTGTGTAGTAGCATTAATATTTTCCTCTCATTATTAGCACTATTACAGGTGATGAATCCCAGGATTGCATCTTTCTTTTCAGTTGCATTATATTATGGCACATATTTATCCTGTAATCAACTAGGAAACCCAGGTCTTTCTCTTCTTTTGTCATTCCCAACAGCTTCTAGCAGAAATTCTCATTATTAGTCCTTTAGTGCATGACCTTGCATTTTGTACTGTTCAATCTCATCCCATTTCTATTACTTCTGTCCCCAAGGTCATCCAATTCTTCCTGCACGATATTGCGATTTTCGTTTGTGTTGATGGTGCCTCCCAACTTTGTACAATCTGCAAATTTCATTTGAACACTCTTACTTTTTGTGCCAAGTTTATTAATGAAGCGTTAAATGAGATCAGTCCAAAGACTGATCTTTGAAGAACTCCCCTAATATTTTCCCTCCAGCCCCCTATTCCCCCCTGCAGCACATCACATCCTCCCTTCCCCGGTCACCAACCCAGACCTCAGAGCTCTGACTGAGTCTCTATTTTCCTCCAGTGAACTGGGTAGTTCCCAAGTGGCACCTGCTGGAACACTTTAATGAAGACTGGATGCCTTTTTAGAATTTTAATTAAAAAAAAATGTTTTTTATCAGGGTAGCTGGGCACAGTCTAGCCCCAGGAAACCCATACGGTGAATGTCTGCCCTTTACTCCTTTTGATCCTTTCCTCAAATTTGTTCTAAAATCTAGTAAGCTATTAAGGTCTGACTGACAGGTCTTCCCTAAATCCCCTTTATCTACTCTAAGAAGAAGAAAATGATACTACAAGGTGCAAGAAGTAGGTACAAAGGGTGTGGGTGCTCCTGTTCCCTCTCCATGTTATAGTGCAGCACTTTGCTGCTCTATTAACGACTGACAGTGGCTACTGGATGTGCAATTTCATGTGTTCATCCTCAGTTAAGGATCATGTTGCCACTCTTCAGAGATAATAAAAGGAAGGTGTTCATTTAGGCTTGTGAAACTTTCTGCACCCTCAACCCATCCTTTCCCCCACAGCAATTTTCATTCTTTCTTCCCTTGTTTTCTTCCATTCACTTAAATCATGTTCTGATCAGTTCATTTCCTTTCCAAAATCCAACACATTTCTCTGAAGTTCCCATTTCTCTCATCTCTCTTCCACAGCTTCCTTATGAACTACAAATTCCTGCTTGAATCCCAAAGTTTTGTGGCACAATCACAATTCTGGATGCTCCAGGACTGTCAGTGTAGAAGGAAACATCACACACACACATTGCGTTAGGCTTAGCAGCAAGAAACACAAGTGACCAGACTTCCACAGGCTCACATGACATTTAATAAACCTTGATGTATTCTTCTGGTTCTCTGAACTCTTGTTTCTCTCTCCTTTCTGGCTCGTAGCAGCTTGGAGAGGTTTCAAGACCTCTCTTGTCACGTCCATGCAGATTTGTGTGTCTCTCTCTGGAGGAGGGTCATGCTATGGGAGTCAAATCTCCAATCTTTTACAAAAGCAGAGGCTACGAAAGGTGCCCTCTCAGTATTCAGAGAGAGCACTGAAATAGTATTTGCTCATTTCCAAAAGTGGAGGCCAATAGTACACCAAAAAGTTAGAGATCCTCCCTCGTGAGAGAACATGGCAGGAACTTCTGAACCCAGAAACAACCCTCCTTCCTTCCATGCTGGTGTCTAACAGCGCCTTTCACCTGGATAGATTTCAAGCTGTGTCAAATTTCCCTCTGTATTTTTCCTGGAGCATTTCTAGGATGTGTGGAAGGGGTGTGTGGAGTTCAGCAAGCCGTGGCGCAGGTGAAGCAGCACAGTGAGCAGTATTCCCAGAACCTGCACTTGACAAGCAGCAGATGAGCACCTTTCTGGCCTGGCAGGGTAGTTTAACAGGGTAGGTTGCATTAAAGTTTAATTTCACCTCTGGGAAGATGCATTTGTTTGATGGCAGCAGGCTCTGGTCTTCTGCGGTGCTGTGCACCAAACATCTGAGGTGCACCTTGGAAATTAGTTTCTCATCATTCTCATCTCAAAACCTGTGGAACTACTGTGGAGGCAGAGAAGAGATCCCAGTGTTTTTTTTTATGAGCTGGAGTCACCTGCTCCTTATAGAATATGCTGTTTGTTAATTATTCTCTTTCTCTCATGCCATCTCTTTCCTACCCTTGTTCATCCTCCCCTGTGTTTTACTTCTCTGATGGTTTGATCTCTTGTACTGTATCTCCTCAGCCCCAGTGTGCTTTTTTGCATGTTGATTTTGATTTGCTTTTGCTGTGTGGGATTATACATTTATAACAGCCCTTTACAGAGCCTGAAAAGGAGTCTGTTTTGATAGCTGGAATGAGGAAAGCATCATCTCCAAATCATGATTCCCTTACGTTGGTAATTGAGCGGGGGGGGAGAAGAGTTTTAAAGCCTTGCCCTCAAACTCTTTTTTTCATGGCCTGAGCTGCTTTTTTCAGTATCATAAACACTTCACTTGTCTCTTTTGCTGGTGCCACTTCTGCTGGCATGTGGCACCACTAGGTGTGGTGACGTAGCAGCCCTGGAACTTGCCACCATGGCTTTTTTCTATTTCCCCATGAAGGTACATATTGAAATGAGACCTTGGCCAGCAGAGCCCACACACCAGAGCAGTCTTGCTGAAATCCCTGGTCCAGTTGTGGGCATGGGCTCTGGGGAGCTCGTTCCAAAGAGGCCCCAGGTCCCATTCCAAGGCAAAAATCAAATCTGGTTTGCTTTAGTACTGTTGTATTATGCTCCAATGAATTCTGGGCTTCTTTTTAAATAACTAGCACACCAGAAAGGATGGATAGGGGCAAATTAATGAAAAGAAGAAGATAGAAAAACGTCTAAGGTACCAGTCAGTGGAGAAAAGAAGGGCTCTGCCATCAAAACCTTCCCCAGTGAAAAGACCCAGCAGGATACAGTGACTAAATGTATTTGCCACAGCACTGAGAGTTAAAGAAAAGTTACTTTCATTCACCAGAAGTAGAAAAAGATATCTGAAAAAGCTCTTCTTCTTTTTGTTCCCTTAGTTCTTGTCAACAAAGTGAAGTTCTGAATGGCATGGGGGAAAATCATCTTCCTGCATTTCCAGGCAGTGTAGCCAGTCCTGCTCCTGGACATGGGGAAATGATCACCCCCTGGCAGAGTGATTACAACCCGAGCAATAAAATGGTGACACTGTCAATCCAGGGCTGTATTTTGATACTGTGTTTCCTGCATTTCATTTCCTGTGTGAAGCCCAGAAGAATTTTTTTTCCTTTTTGAGTGTCTGGAGGTTCAAAGACTGAAATACTCATCAAGGTGCTTGAGGAAAGTAGGAAAGGAGAGCAATCTCCTGTTGCCATCAGAAGGCTGGGCTTCCTTTCTTTGTGCAGATCCAAGAAGATTTCTGGGCCTGAGTCCTGTTCCATTTCCATGGCAGGCAGTAGGAATCATATTCCTATTCTCTGAAATAATGGGGCAGGGGTCTGGCTCCAGTTCTGGAAAGATCCTTGTAGTCACAGAGGTAATGGTTATTTGGAATTATGTAGCAAAATGCAGTCTCAAGGAAAGAAGTGTTCAGAGTACTGGAATGGTCCAGCAGCATCCCATCCTTGTCCGAAGACTTTTATGAATGTTCCAAGGGCTCTCAGACAACAAACAACTGGATCTTGGTCCTTGGTCATGCTGAGATCTCTATTTCTTGCATTCCTGTGGAATATGTGGAGCATCTCACAGGCTAGGGAATTTTGCTGTAGTCCCTGGGGTGTTTTGCCACTGCCAGAACCACCAGGCTGTTCGGCTGATTTGTGTTTGAAGCCCTCTGCTCCCCGAAACATCTCTTTTTGTATGCTTTGCATTGTAATGCTGCATGTGACACTCTGCATTGCACTTATCCGTGTCTTATACCAGAGAGCTCCTTCTCATCTTCTTTCATGGATGGGAGCAGAGTGGTTTAAATCAAAGCATTTGACTTTGAACCTCTCTTGAGCTGGCCTTCAGGCAAGTTCTTTCTGATCAAAGACAGAAGCATACCAGGGTCCAGGTATTAAGGCTGAATAATTGGTTCAGACTAAAATAAGAACTGTCCCAAGCCTCCACAGGAAAAGTTTTTATCAAGTTTAAAAAATGTACAGGTAACTTTTTGGCCCTGGATATACTTCTGCATTTTCTAAAGGAGGTGCCACTGCAGAGGCTGCTAATGCAGGATGAGTCCATGAAATACCAGTCAAATTTGGAAGTCACAGATGATCAGATTACTCGAGGAACAGGTAGAATTAGGGGTACTGAAACAGAAGAGCTTTTCATATGGAAGAAGATGGGATACTATCAGTGCAGCACAATATAACTGAGGTGATTCTGAAATATCCTGATTTCTTCTGCTGTGCAGGATCCCCCATATCTCTAAAGAAATGTGTATTTCCACATATAGCACAGCACACATAGCGGTGGCTGTTCTGAAGATATCACAGACCCTTCAGGCTGGGGGGAGAAAAACAAACCAACAACCAGGCAATCACAAGCAATTTACCAGACGGAGCAGGATGCCTGTAGCATCCCAAGCAGCCTGAGCCTGTCTGCCTCTGTTTAGGATAAATACTGAAACCGCACCTCCGTGAACTCTTCTGCCTCTGCCCATCAGTAATCTGTATATAAAAAGTCTATGCCTGGGGATCAGCTAACGGGATTATTCACAGACACAAAATGAAGCTGGCCCAATCCTGACATCCTTTGCAGCCCTCCCTGCAGCCTGCTGAGAGGGGCAAAAGCAGGCTCAGGCTCCAGGTCCTCATAATTTCGGCAGCTTTTGGGGATCTGCAAGGGGGAGGCAGTGGAAATAGGCTCCCATTTTTGTTTTTTGTTGTTTTTCATTTTTAATAGAGCAACTTTCAGTCCTAAAGGAAACCCTGGTGAAGTGGTGAGGCTTTTGTCTCTCACTATAATGCCACTGGGCTTTGGATTGACCTGTGTGATACAGTGACACTGTGTGGTTTGAATTTTTACATACAGCTGCATAAAGCAATTCTCATGTAAATTTTGGAGGTAAATAAGCCTGCTGTTGGTCTGCTGCATGGACACATATGCTCAAACCATTAGGCTTGAAAGGAGATTAGAATTAACCCACCCGTCTCTCACTGGCTCGCTCTTTCCCTCCCCACCACGCAGCTCTCACAAGAGCCTGAACACCTTGCTGTTTCAACGAATGGCAGCACAGTTAGGGCTGACGGGAGAAGAAAATTGTTGTGTGCCCTCCCTCCCCCTTCCCTGCAGACACAGAGCCTCTGCTGGAAGCTGTGAGGATTTAGAGGAGGCCAGAGCTGGTTGCCCTGGCACAGGTGGGCACGTCGGTGTCGGTGCCCTTCCCTGGCTCCCCAGCCTCTGGATTGCACAGGGCTGAGCTGAGCCCTTCAGCTCCCACTGTGGCAGCAGGAAGGCTCAGAGCCTGCCACATCAGGCCTTGTGTGGGTTTTTGTTCTCTCTGGATAACTCCATTACCTCCTGCTGGTGGGGAAAGCTTTCAGAGCAGCTGAAAAGTCCTTTCCAGGCACCTGGCGCTGGGATGCTCCCAGGTGCTTGAATGGGCAGGGTCTTACCCAACAGCAAGCAGTGGCCACTGGCCACCATCCTGCCTGGAGCTGGCATCTAAAAGGCTTTACCTTCCAGCTGAGGAAGGGTTTTACTGCCAGTTCTTTGAAAGCAAGAGCGGGACCAAGCATGCCCACACACACACACGTGCACAAACCTGCCGAGGGCACAAGCGGGCTGAGGGGAGCCTGGCCCGGGCTTGTTTGTTTATGCCAACTTTAAATAATTCATTTTTGTCCCTATTTGAGCTCATCACAGCGTGACCAAAATAAACGTGTCTCCTTGGCCTATTGTTTGGAGCTGAGGATTGCCGAGCGGGAGGGAAATATTACAGTGACTGAGGGAGATACACGTAAGAGTGTGACCTTTAACTGCGGTACCTATAACCAGCCTCATCAAATTAAAGCACTGTATATTTTCCCTAATAATCTCTGATTAGGCCCGGGCTATGAGCGGACACGAACGCCCGCCATTGCTATGCAGCGGGAGGCCTGCTAAGCACCCGCCGAGCGCTTGGGAATAAGTGAGCAAAATGCTTTAATTTGATAGGGTTAGAATCCTGCAGGCTCCGGGGTGAGGAGTCACCAGCAGCTCCGCTCGCACTGAATATGCAGAAATAGAAAAGTAAATTGCTTACATCTGCTGCAGGCAGGAGGGAAAATGATCTGATTGGACAGGCCGAGGGCTCTCCATCTCTTTTGGGTTAGGAAGAGGGGTTTGGAGCATCAAAAGCTCGTAATTGGAGTAATTCTGAATTAATGGACATACACACACAGAGGCGCGTGCACCATTTTGGAGCAGCTGGTCACAGGATGCACATGCTCAGGAATGTTTGGAGATTGCAGAAATGCTGTTTAAAACGTTGTCCCTTATTCCTAATATTATTGACACTTGGATTTCACGACCTGTAAGAAGTGCAGTAGGTACAAAAAGCCCTGCCCATCTGCCCGATAGAACTGCCTGCCTCAGCCTAGATCTGTTTATTCACAATACAATTATTCCATCTCTCTGTCTCTCTATCTCTGTTGTCTATCTGCTCTTTCATGTCTGAGGGTCTTCACCATACGCAGAATCCCAGGCTTTAGCCTTGTCATCTGATACTGTATTTAATCTGTGTATTTGATCAATAAGAATCAAAGACAAAGCTCAAGGTCTTTTTGGCACCAGGCATCCCGCTTTGTGCCGGGTGTCAGAGGTTGTCTACAGTGTCACCTTGATGGTGTCACACTAATTTGTACTCTCCTTTGCTTGCCTCTCTGATCACAGTCCACACTGCTTTTTGGTTGTGTTTTTTTTTTTTTCCATCTCTGTATCTCTTTTTTTAATGCTTGTTTTTATTAGTTTGGGAGGTGGGGGAGCTGAGAGGTGGGAGGCTGAAGACATTAGCTTAAGGATTTAAGGACACACTTCCTGACCCTCCTCCTCCCCCCTCTGCCCTCCCCTGCGAGTCACTTACGCTCCAGAGTCAGGGTGGTACCTGCACCTGACAGGCACCGTGTCCCAAGGGGGCAGATGTTACTAAATCCAAAACGACCAAGGGAAGAAATCCTGCAAGGCAAACTTTCAGGAGCGATTTCTCAGCTGACTGCTGACAGGAAAAGGCAGGCACACCAAGGCCAGAGTCCAGGCTTCAACCCACTTCTGGGTAAATCCACACACAGTAGGTACATCTCTAAATTTCACTGGTATTTTTCTTGGAGACAGGGTTCTTTGGATCTCGCACTGATGCACAAACTTGAACAATTTGTTCTTTTATGGCTGCCTAAGGCTGTACTGCATCATTTCAATGGCCTTTTGTCTTGTGACAAGTATTGCAATGCCTATAATGTACTAAACATTCTAAAAATCCATGTAATTAATGCCCCAACATATCTAATATAGAACTATTATCTTGAGGAAAGATAAATGCAGTTTATTATCTTTTTTTTTCCTTTGCCTACACCTCTTCATTCTCTTTTCTGCGCTGTTATTTAACACAGCAAAATAATAGCACAGTAAATGTATTATTTAAGTCTCTCATTTAGAATTGTGTGTGTGTGTGAAGGCACTGCACAAAATGAGGCTGTGTTTAGACCCAGATCCTTAGCTGTAGACTGCAGGCTCCACTATGATTTCCTGAGGTGCCTTGGAAAATCAGCCAAGATTTTCACAAATGGGTGACCAGCACTAAGCATCCATTTCTGAGTTTTGTTTTCAGAGGTACCAACCACGCACAGTGGCTGCAGGAATCCATGGGGACTGGAATGTTTCAGTTCCTTGCTCCTGCAGCTACTGCCCTTGGCTTTTCCGCTCTTAAGAATTCATATTTCAATATTATTTAGTGAATCAGTGGAAAAACAGCAGAAGGGCTGCCTATCCTGGAATTCTGTCCCTAAATAACAACTGGATGTTTGAGGACAAAGTACCTGAAAGAGAGAGCAAACAATAATAGGAAAAATTCTAGTTGTGCTTTCTAAAAACCACAGGCTCTGGGAAGAGGATGGGCTCAGTGCAGAGTTTGCTGTTATGATTAAGCTGCATGTTGTGATTAAGCTGCATTTTGAAGTTTGAGGTTGTCTAGAGGAAGGGACACCCTGGCTGGATCCCACACAGCCTTTGGACAACACTGCTTTTATGTCTGACCTGGCTGTCAGCCACCAGGGGATGAGAATGAGGTTGATTTTCCAAGTTTTTCTGCGGGAGCTTGTCCAGGGAAGCTGGTTATTCCCTTGGTGAGGTGCCACCCCCCCAAACCTCTCCCTGTTGAAGGGAAGCCTCTTTTCTCTGCCAGCTATGCCTGCCACAGTCTATTGGAAGGTATTTGTCAACAATTATATGTCTATTAAGGACAAGTCAATCAGGCCATGTGCAAATAGCCAGACCTCTGGGGTCTGCCTATTGATAGGGACCTGTCAATAGCCAATCCAGGCTTTTTTCAACCAAACAAGAAATTAAGCACTCACCAAAATCATTGCTCCTCTGAGTCCCTCCAGCCCATTTTTATTCTCAGAGTGTTGGTCCCTCTTTTTTTTTTTTCTTGGGCTAATATTTATTTGGAATAAACAAAAGAGACTAGGAGGTACTTGTTAAAGCACTGCTTTAACTGTAAGAGGAACATCTTCCCATTGTAATTAAGGATATTACCAAATGGTTGTGCTTGTAAGTTGCTGCAGTTAATCCCAATGACAGAGAAACTATAAGGGAATTAACAACAGAAACTTTAAATTAGCCCAACTGTAATTAATATCTACAGTATATAAATATCCACTCTTTCACCAACACAAATTTCAGACATATTTACCTTATTAGGCTGAGGAAGTCAGTAATACTATGCAATATTTTCATGCATATTCAATTTGTAAACTCAACAGTTGATTTTGTAATTTATATTGCAAATTACTCTGCTGTTTCCCACACGTGAGCAGGAGAGAGAGCAGGAGAGAGAGAGCAGACAGTGTGTGGGAAGCTTTAAACAAAAGCCTCTAGCAAAAGCCATGACATCAAAAAGATGCTCCACGGGGCCATCTCCTTTGAACCGGCAGAACTCCGGTATCACAGAATTCACTGGTGTTACACAACAAACGGCAGCATTAAATAACTCTGCACTGAGACCTGGAATGACCAAAAATATTGAAAGCAGATGTAGTATGCAAAGCAGAAATGATATCTGATCTGTGCTCCTTAGGTACATCACAGCTGGCTTTGTTAGTAATTACCCAAACAAACATTCTGTCCATCCGGGCTTTATTTCTTTTCATTTCTGCCCTTCAGACAGGAAAAATTCTGAGAGCTGAGCATTTTTCCCTAGTGTTCAAGCACCAAATTAATAATTAGTAACCTAATTTATTAAAATTCAGCATTTACCCAACAACATCCTTCAAACTAGGATTTTTGAACTAGGATTATGTATTTCTGCCCTGAAAGAATAGAAGAATGCAAAGATACATTCTTTGCAGAATACTCTCCAACCACTGGAGGATTGCTAGCTATGGAGATAGTTTTTTATTTGATCACAAACTTTCTTATACTTTGAATTAAATCTATACCAGGGGAGAGCTTTCAACCTGACTTTTATTGCTGGTTTTATCACAGTCTTATTTTAGGTACTTGTTTCATGTTAAAAAAAAAAAAATTACCTTTTCAGTTTCCTATTTCAAACCCAAATAATACTTTAAAAAAAAATCATCCTGATTGCAGATCCTTTTTAAATTATCCACCCTCCTCCCAGACATGGACCCTTTAGAAAACAGCTTTGGTTCTTCTTTAATCTGATTTTAGCAGGTGCAGCATGTGGATGAAAGCTTTTCAGCAGATGCTTTGGGAAAGTGACCATTAAAGGCAGGCGATTTATATCACTGTAAATAGGAGCTATTTTTGCTAAGGAGCCCTAAAAAAGAAATTCAAACATGTCAGTACACAGGATTAGCACCCATGCTTCCAGCTTCTCTGAGCTGTGTCAGCTTTCACATGTAAAATCAGCTTTCAAGAGCTCATTTATGTAATAATTTAACTTCATAGGAGAGGAAACTGTAACATTAAAAAGCCCCATGTAAACAATCTTTCATATATATATATGGGCACAGCACTGTGACACCTCTCAAATAAATACCAATTAAATGTATTTTTTCTAAAAGCTTTTTATTCAACTTCTGTTTTACCTCCCTGAACTCAGAGGGGCAATGACTTCATAGATAACTGCAGCAGCTCCTAAATTCACAGATTTTAAGTCCACAGGAGACCAAGTCATCTGACACTGTCCACAACAGAGACCAAAAATCCTACCAGCCCTTTCTGCCAGCTACTGAAAGCAAAGCACATCCATTTAGAATTATTTTTTTAAAATATGCCCACTCCATCAGCATTTGATGTTTGTCTGGTCGGTGAACTTCCTTAAAACATCCAGAGGGAAGCTGTTGAAGGGCTTTTCCTTTTTAGATTTTATTGAGGGGGGAAAGGGCAAATTTTATATTCAAAGGGCTTAAAGAGCCTGCTAAAGGTCTGCCTTTAAATTCCCTAAAATTTAGTGAATTTAGCGAGAAAGGAGATGGATCTTCTGCTCTGCTTCATATTTACATAGTGCAAAGAGCATGACTCTCCAAACAGTGTGAGATGGGCTGCAATTCCTCACTCAAAGGGCTGAGCAAACGACAGAATATTCCCTTTGAATTTTTAGGGTTCATTTTTTTTGCTTTTGCTCAGCTTTAGCCAATTTACTCCCTCTGAAATAATTTTCCCGCCAAACCTTCTAAAATCGCAATTTTTGCTCTCTCTTTTTAAAATTTTTTTGCCTTTCATGAACAAGTTATGCTCTTAATCAATATTTGATAAGAAAAAATAATGCAGGAAAAGGCTCTGTAACTTGGTGGGCAGGGATCCAACTCAAGGCTGGATGGAGGGGGCTCATTACTGACACAGGGACTCCAGTGTCCCTGTGCTGCTCCGAGCACTTGCAAAATTCAGGATTACCTGAGGAAAGAGTTTTAGCATCTGACAGGGAATAGCATAGCATGTAATAACAAAGATTCAACCACTGCGTGCATATTTTCCACCTCTTTGACGTGAAAAAGAATGCAGTTTTAATAGGCAGGAATAGATTATTTGGGGATGATTTCTTAAGAGAAAATGGCAAAGAAAAATAAATGGTGTATGCAAAATGTACACAGTACAGGGAGCCCGGATTGGGTAGTTTAACAATGTTGGGGCTTTTTTCTGCAAAGCTGGTAATTGTACATTTTGTTTTTTATTTAAAATACCTGCTTGAAACAGAACAGGGGGAACAAATCAACAAACAAAGGACAACCGTGCTGGAAAGCAGAGAATTCCCCCTGGTCCTCAGGGATGTGAGGCAGTGGAAAGGGAAGGGGCTTCAGCAATCCCATCTGCATCACCTGGAGACCCAGACTGGGGCCAGAGAGAGGTTCCAAAAGGGTAACAAGTTCTTGCTGTGGTTTTAAACTCCCCACGGGCAGCTCTGTTTGGGTGAGCTGGAGGGATTCTTCTCCGCGGAAAGAATCGCTCCCTTCTGTGCTCCGTGTCCCGCGTGTCTCAGCTCTGCTTGGACAGGACTCCCCGCTCAAAATTGCCAGCCATGAAGTTTGTCCTGCTCCAAAACCCGGTTCAGGCAGCCCCGGTTTCCTCCAGATGCAAAATCTTAACATGTGTGTGAGAAAGTGGACGTAAAGTCACCATTTAAAAAGAGCCAAAACCAGAGAAATGCAACAGCAGCATTTTACAAGGGATGACATCCAGATAACAACCACAGTTAGAGCTTTGTTACGAGTCAGGGACAGTGCTTTAGTGTGCCCTTACTCAAAACATGCACAGACAGACATGNAAAAAAAAATCATCCTGATTGCAGATCCTTTTTAAATTATCCACCCTCCTCCCAGACATGGACCCTTTAGAAAACAGCTTTGGTTCTTCTTTAATCTGATTTTAGCAGGTGCAGCATGTGGATGAAAGCTTTTCAGCAGATGCTTTGGGAAAGTGACCATTAAAGGCAGGCGATTTATATCACTGTAAATAGGAGCTATTTTTGCTAAGGAGCCCTAAAAAAGAAATTCAAACATGTCAGTACACAGGATTAGCACCCATGCTTCCAGCTTCTCTGAGCTGTGTCAGCTTTCACATGTAAAATCAGCTTTCAAGAGCTCATTTATGTAATAATTTAACTTCATAGGAGAGGAAACTGTAACATTAAAAAGCCCCATGTAAACAATCTTTCATATATATATATGGGCACAGCACTGTGACACCTCTCAAATAAATACCAATTAAATGTATTTTTTCTAAAAGCTTTTTATTCAACTTCTGTTTTACCTCCCTGAACTCAGAGGGGCAATGACTTCATAGATAACTGCAGCAGCTCCTAAATTCACAGATTTTAAGTCCACAGGAGACCAAGTCATCTGACACTGTCCACAACAGAGACCAAAAATCCTACCAGCCCTTTCTGCCAGCTACTGAAAGCAAAGCACATCCATTTAGAATTATTTTTTTAAAATATGCCCACTCCATCAGCATTTGATGTTTGTCTGGTCGGTGAACTTCCTTAAAACATCCAGAGGGAAGCTGTTGAAGGGCTTTTCCTTTTTAGATTTTATTGAGGGGGGAAAGGGCAAATTTTATATTCAAAGGGCTTAAAGAGCCTGCTAAAGGTCTGCCTTTAAATTCCCTAAAATTTAGTGAATTTAGCGAGAAAGGAGATGGATCTTCTGCTCTGCTTCATATTTACATAGTGCAAAGAGCATGACTCTCCAAACAGTGTGAGATGGGCTGCAATTCCTCACTCAAAGGGCTGAGCAAACGACAGAATATTCCCTTTGAATTTTTAGGGTTCATTTTTTTTGCTTTTGCTCAGCTTTAGCCAATTTACTCCCTCTGAAATAATTTTCCCGCCAAACCTTCTAAAATCGCAATTTTTGCTCTCTCTTTTTAAAATTTTTTTGCCTTTCATGAACAAGTTATGCTCTTAATCAATATTTGATAAGAAAAAATAATGCAGGAAAAGGCTCTGTAACTTGGTGGGCAGGGATCCAACTCAAGGCTGGATGGAGGGGGCTCATTACTGACACAGGGACTCCAGTGTCCCTGTGCTGCTCCGAGCACTTGCAAAATTCAGGATTACCTGAGGAAAGAGTTTTAGCATCTGACAGGGAATAGCATAGCATGTAATAACAAAGATTCAACCACTGCGTGCATATTTTCCACCTCTTTGACGTGAAAAAGAATGCAGTTTTAATAGGCAGGAATAGATTATTTGGGGATGATTTCTTAAGAGAAAATGGCAAAGAAAAATAAATGGTGTATGCAAAATGTACACAGTACAGGGAGCCCGGATTGGGTAGTTTAACAATGTTGGGGCTTTTTTCTGCAAAGCTGGTAATTGTACATTTTGTTTTTTATTTAAAATACCTGCTTGAAACAGAACAGGGGGAACAAATCAACAAACAAAGGACAACCGTGCTGGAAAGCAGAGAATTCCCCCTGGTCCTCAGGGATGTGAGGCAGTGGAAAGGGAAGGGGCTTCAGCAATCCCATCTGCATCACCTGGAGACCCAGACTGGGGCCAGAGAGAGGTTCCAAAAGGGTAACAAGTTCTTGCTGTGGTTTTAAACTCCCCACGGGCAGCTCTGTTTGGGTGAGCTGGAGGGATTCTTCTCCGCGGAAAGAATCGCTCCCTTCTGTGCTCCGTGTCCCGCGTGTCTCAGCTCTGCTTGGACAGGACTCCCCGCTCAAAAATTGCCAGCCATGAAGTTTGTCCTGCTCCAAAACCCGGTTCAGGCAGCCCCGGTTTCCTCCAGATGCAAAATCTTAACATGTGTGTGAGAAAGTGGACGTAAAGTCACCATTTAAAAAGAGCCAAAACCAGAGAAATGCAACAGCAGCATTTTACAAGGGATGACATCCAGATAACAACCACAGTTAGAGCTTTGTTACGAGTCAGGGACAGTGCTTTAGTGTGCCCTTACTCAAAACATGCACAGACAGACATGNAAAAATTGCCAGCCATGAAGTTTGTCCTGCTCCAAAACCCGGTTCAGGCAGCCCCGGTTTCCTCCAGATGCAAAATCTTAACATGTGTGTGAGAAAGTGGACGTAAAGTCACCATTTAAAAAGAGCCAAAACCAGAGAAATGCAACAGCAGCATTTTACAAGGGATGACATCCAGATAACAACCACAGTTAGAGCTTTGTTACGAGTCAGGGACAGTGCTTTAGTGTGCCCTTACTCAAAACATGCACAGACAGACATGGAAAATGTGATATACTTGCACACAGTGCAGCGCCAGTACACAGAGAGCGAGCTCCGTGCACTGGAATACAGCTCGGAGCCTGCTAAGGAATTTTTCTCATTTTACAAATTGTTAGGACTCAGGGGTTTGCTAAAAATATTCTTTTGAAGCTTGTCTAGTCCTTGGCAAGTGTTCCAATTTATCCTCCCTTTAATGGTGTGAAACTGGGTTTTGTTAGGGCTGGGTACATGATCTCTGCTGCCTGGTGCTCAAAGGCAGCAGGGAAAAGCCTCTGATGAAGATACGTAAGAAGGGAAGAAAGAAGCAGCTTCTGATCTGGTTATTTCGTGATCAAAATTGCTTGAAATGAACTTTGATCCAGCTGCTATTCTGAAGAATTATAGGTAACAAATAAACAAACTCACCAGCAAGAAAAAAAAAATTTCTTAGGGCTTTTATTCCCTCTTCGGTTTGAGCGGGTATCTTGTCTTCAGCCGCAGCCTGATTTTAGGGAAAACTTCCCCAGCTCCGGCCCAAGCCTGTCTGCTGTAGGTTCCTGGCAGGAGGGACCAAGCCTGACTGGTACCACACGGAGCACCTGGAGCGTAACAAGGGATAAGTAATAATAATAACTGTCCACTAACCACATCAATGTTTTAAATATCTCACATAAGTGGATAACTTGATTTGTAAATAAACTACATTTCAGGAATATTTCATAAACATCCTGTGCTAAATTGGCGCCTGGGGTAATATAGATTTTCATCCATATTCATCTCCGCGCAGGAATTCCCGGGAGTTGCTGGGGGGGCTGCAGCAGCTCAGGTTTTCATGGTGATTTCTTCTTCTTTTTTT
>VXBI01013213.1:1464170-1523209 GCA_013397375.1 Toxostoma redivivum | reverse complement strand
AGAAATTTACAGCCAGTTAGAGGTGCTATCAGCATGCCAGGACTGAAAAGGGACCAAATGAGCCACGGTGTGAGGGAGAAGATGTCAGCCCAGACACAGCACACCATATTCCTGGGATAAAGAAACAATGCAGAAACCAGCAGTGGGTAACAGATGAGGTATTAGGCCTAGCAGGGAGAAGACAAGAGCTTAAATCAAAAAGACATCCTGATGAGACTGGATGTAAGCTGAGCACACAAGCCTTCAACGAGGGATATGAGAGGTGGTTAGGCAGAACACTGCAGGAATTCATCCACAGTGAGCAGTGCAGGAGCTGGAGCAAAGGACAGGAGAGGTGGATGCAAAGGAACTTTTCAGCACTGCCAAAGAAATTGGCCAAAGGCTCTCTCCCAGAGGCAGTGTCATCAGGGCAGCATATGGCAAAAGGAAAAAAAAAATGAAGGAAAGTAATGGAAAAAAGAGACAGGAGTATTTTAAGAATCTTAGCTTTTGCTAAGTTGCAGAAAGAGTCTGTGGACAATCTGGGATTTCAGGCCTAATCTTTGGAGTTGGTGCAGGCCATAAGCTCATCTCCTACATTCATATTTTGGCAATTTCTTCTGATGGTGTAATGTGAAAATGTTTTTATATTTAAAATATTTAATATATTTATCCTATTAACATGGTGCAAAATAGTCAATAATTTACATATATTTACATCTAATGTTCATTTATAGGCAGACAAATATAAATTTACCAGTATGTGTGCATATGGCTGTAACATATGATTAATACACTGTCAGCACAATCTAACAGCTCAGAACCATCAGTTGTGCAAATAGTCCTTTCTAGCCATGTTTCCTACTGCTATTTAACCTTTCTCCTTCCCTTCCTCCCCCCTTTCACAGTCTGTCTCACCCACCCTCGCTTCAGTAGCCTGCCTTAAAATAGCAGACAAGGGCTGTGCAGTGGTGACTCTTTTTATACATATTTCACAATGCCTAAAATATTAGGGGATCTCTTCTCAGGGGCTTTTGGGTATGAGAGGAGTAGAAATTGACAAAAAAAATATTCCTTTCTCTCCGAAATCTTAGTACACAACTAAAACCTCCAGAGTAACGCTCTTGATTCAGTGTCCAGCCTTAGGTAATAGAAAACTTAATGCCCCATTCCTAGCATTCCAAAAGTCATTTTTGGTTTAGGGCACTGTCACACCTTCCTCCTGTCTGCCATGTCCTGGTCACACAGCCCCTGCAATGTGTGTCAGATCATGCCATCACACGTGGCTCGAGCATGGCCACAGAGGAACAACAGCTATCCCAAATAACTTCCCAGCTCTCTTAGGTGGAAAGAAGCAAAGCTGTCCAAGTCCAGCCCCAACTATCCTTCACAGGGGCTCTGTTTTCAATAATCTTTCCCAAGCATGGAAGATTTGTTTGTTCCTAGAGCAGGGATGTCCTGCACACACATGAGTAATGGCTGTATCATCGCAGCACTGACTTGCATTTCATGATACAATATATTTTGCATGCTTTATGGCCCAATCCTGAAATTTTTATTTGATGTGGGTGATTCTTCATCCTCAAAACAGTCCTGTCGACTTCACAGGACTCCTCGGACTCCCCATGAAAGTGAAGTTTATGGTCTCACTCATGTTTCTCCTTTATGGCCCAAAGCACCAGGCTGACCTTCCAGGAGGTTCTGTGCTGCTGGGAGCAGAGCAGTTGTTTTCCCTCTGCTTTTCTCTCAGGATAGATGCTTCTCTCCCAGCAGCTCTCTGAAGCACACGAGGCAACACTTATGGAATGCACTAAACACTTCCAGACTTCCAGGGACAGACAACTGTCTTATTTCACATGTCCTGCTTCCCAAAACCCCTGCTTGGATTTACACCCTGGGAAATTGCTGAATTTGTGGAGGCTTAATTTCCCTGCCTTTTGGAGCCCTATCCCTGTGCTTTGTCCAGTGCATGAGAGCTGAAGTACTACAGTAGTGTTTCCATCAGCCACTGTGGTGTTGGTGGCCAGGTAACAACCCAGCACTAGCAAATGCCCAGACCATACCTTGGTTCATTCCTGTTTAGGAATTCCTGCACATCACCATGCTAAGAGCTCTCTAGATCTGACCCCTCTGTCTAAGGAATTAAAATATTAGACTGAGAATTTGTAAGAAACTTTCAGAGGGTTGCCAGCTTTCCATCCTCTCCGCTTCGTGTCTTCATTTCTTGGCACTCTCAGTACGGCTTTGTCTTTTCAATCCATAGATAGTTTTGTTTCAATGACATATCAAATGATTGAGCTTCTTTCCTTCTTCCCTTCTTTCTTCAAAAAACAATCCTGACCTGACCTGTCATTTAAAAAAAAAATCCTAAATATTTCAAGTTTTCAGCAGAAAAATATTTGATGAAAATAAGGTGAGTTTTTGTTGGTTTTGGTTTTTTTTTCTGTGAAGCACACTGTTCACTAAACTTTCCTTTATTTGAAAAATCAGGTAAATGTTTCCATCAGAGAGAGTTTTTCTCCCGGGCTTTTATTCAGTGTGCAGTTCTGCTAACAGTTACTGAGGTGCAACATCTGTTGACTTCAGTCAAAGTTGCACCCCAGTAATTGAAAGCAGAATTGGGTCTGTTCTTTGTAAGGTGTGTTGAATGGACAAAATTGTGCATTGACTGAAGTGTTAGTCTTAGCAGTAAGTGATCCTCTAATTTAATCCTCCGCTCTATTCACGTCTCAGATACGAAATGTTTAATAAACTGCAGCTCAGTGGTAAGAGTGAGTTACCCATCAGTGCATTTCTCAGCCAAAATTGTAGAGTAAACTACTCTCAATAGTAGGTTTATGTTACCATTTACATTACTGGGTAAAACCTAAATTGGAGTTTTTATGTATTACGTGTTACTTATATAATGCACTATATAAGGAGGTTTGTTTTCTCAGCTTCCTCAGATTTCACGGTGGATGTTCCTTGATTGTACATATTAGTGGTAAATTATAAGTGCAATTCTTTTCTTTTATATATTTCATGTATCCATGCAAATGGATTTTCATTCAGTCTGTAGTTTCCTGTGATATGAAAAAGGGATATATATGGGGATTTATCTCTCCAAACCTATATTTATATATATTTTTTTTTGGGGGGGGATGGGGGGGGTTTGTATATAAAACCCAAACTTGCCTTTTATATATATTGTACCACACAGAACAAGCCATACTTTTACATTTGTATGTTGTTCCACACTAGAATGGGGGAAATACATATGTTGTACGTATGAGGACTTTTATCATATATATATACTGTTTAATTATATATTGAAATTTAAATTACTCTTTTATTTTTGTGCTAATGACTTTATCTTTTCTTGTGGTTCTTTTAGTCTTAAATAGTTTTGTGCTTGGTACAGCAATTTGCTGATCAATAGAGTTGCAGCTCCTACTCTAACTTTTTGTTACTAAGAAACTCCATATTTAAAATATTCATCTTACTTTAAAGGTAAGTTTTATAAATGTATTTTTCTGAGAAATAGTCAGAAACAAAGTTGATAAGCCACCTGCACCATATTTGCAGCCAGCACCTTATATACCAAATATCAGCAAGTGAAGAAAACTCACTGAAATACTTTTGCAGAATAATTCATTAAAGTTTGAATAAAATGGAAAAATAAATTTATATACCCATTTCTTAGAAATTGCATATTCTTTGTTCTTGTTTTTTGAAAATTTTGGCATGAATAGAAAAGTTCTCAAAGATTTGAAAATTTATTGAATGCTTCAATAGCTTATGTTTAAATGTAACTACCTTATTTGGAAGTAACAGCGATCTCATGCCTGTTAGAAACATTTAAATATAAGCAAAGTTGTGGTCTCATTACACAGCAAAAATATATATGTATAATCTTTAAGCCAAATTAGTGATGTTATTGGGGAGAATTAAGTTTTATAAGCATCTGAAACATGAAACCTTTGTGTTTTGTACTTAGATTTTTGCCAAGAGCAGTTTTGTGCTCTTCCACTGAGAGACCTCACTCACCATTAATAATATTTGAAATGAGGAAAACAAAATATTTATTATCTAATTCATTATAAATCTTAATCACCATCTGTAATAGCGTAGATGTTCACAGGTGTTTTTCAAAGTCTTGTCTTGTTTTAAATCAGTGATAAAAAATACTCCTGTCATTTGAAGGATCTTTGTTTTAAATTCTTCCATCTAGATAATGAGTTATTTCTAGGAGCGGTTGATTTCCAAAATCTCTATAACACAATTCTTCTGGACCCCAGTGTCTTAGCCCAAGAATTATTTGGTCTTTTAAAATCTTGCATCACTAGGCAAACACACAAGTTTAATAAGCAGAATTCATGTTGTGGTGTTAAATGCAGGTAAAAAACAATGTAGGTGGTACAATAGTATGGAACAATTCCCTGAATCATTTAAAGCTGATTAAATTGTGTTGATCAATCATTCTAAATAACTGAGGAGGAACAAAACAGCATTGTGAGGAATGAGGATGGGGCATGATTTTTCAGCAAGAAAAGCTTTCTTGGCTTAGCATGAAAATATAATGTGTTAACAGAGTCTTAAAATCAATATACCATGAATTAGCAGTCAGCAGAGAACAGCCAGATGACAGGGGGAACATGATTCATTTCTCAGAATGACTAAGATCTCAGGCAGCTTGTTGAGCGGAATATTTGGAGATTGTGAATAGAGTTAAAAGAAATTCCTTTAATTTGATCTGGAAGTGTGTTTATGACAGACATAAAGCACTTGAATTCTACTGAGGATTTCCTCTTGTGCTGCAGTCGTCCTGACTCTGCTCTTTACAGCTGTTCTTTAAGTACTGACTGCTGAGCCAGACAAGCCAGTCCTCTTACCCTTAATGCATGGAAATGAAGTTTCCAGTTCTAGATGAGTAATTAGATAACCCAGCACTGACGGTGTGATGGTAATGAAGTGAAGAGGAAAGGATCCCTCAATAATCAGATCCTTTTCAGGCATTCAATAGAAAATGCATTTTGATGTTTTTCAAAAGACACTCAGCTGCCTTTTTCCACCTCTTTCCTTTCCTTCATTTCAGCTTAAAAATTACAGTTTTTTCATTAGACAAACAACATCCGTAGGTGCTCTGGATGCAAACGAATGTGGATTGCCTTAATATGGGAAGTGACAGCCCCTGGCATTTGTCTGAATATTAATGCTGAATCAGATGGAGAAATCATTATGGCTGATGGTTTTGGTTATTAAGTTTAAAATGTCAGAAGCCTGAGTTTAAGTTTTCGTGACAGCAACAAATGTTTTGTAATTTTTTTTAATGCTTAAGTTTCAATTTAAATTCAAATTTCCACTTCTTTTTTGTCTTATCTTTTGGGCTTTCAGTGTCAAAGAACTTTTGGTTTTGGTGGATTGGGAGAAATCTGAAATCTAGTTTGAACTGGGAGAAAACTCCTGTAGTTGCAGCACCTTTTCTTTTTGTGCTACGGGCCTCTCTCTTTTTCTCCTGGGATCACATAGGACAGCATTTTCAGAGAGGCTCATGGCCAGTTTTTTGAGTAGTCCCAGCCTGGGCCAGATTTCCACAGCTGCATCCTGCAGTTCCCACTGCTGTGTTTACAGACAGACGTTCAACAAAGCCCTCAAGCTGTTGAGTCCTTTTGAAAACCTGGCCACATATTTCTGTGTTGGCTTTGGATATAAAGACTGGGCACTGATGCTCTGTGGTTGAGCTCTTCTGCTATTTCTGACCTCGGAGGGCATGTCTGGGTGTTCTGGTGGTGGTTCTTGAGGACTGTAAGCTGGAAGAGAGGTCTGGAAGTCTCATCTGGCATGGAAGTGGGTCTTGGAAGACACTAAAAGACTTGGTCCTCATCAGTGAGAGGTGTGTTTGTGTGTCCCATGAGAGACACAGACAGGCCAAATGCAGGCTCTGTTAAACTCTGGATCCAAAGAGCCTCTCCCTTTTTTCCAAGGCATATATTTCTCTCCTTTATCAAAATGCCACCTCTTAGTGACCTCCTGGGTCTGCAAGTTCTGTGGAAAATTTCACTGAGCCCTTCAACAAAACAGGTGTGAGTGTCAGATTTAAAGAGAGGAATGAACTCAGGCTCAGAGGGAAACCCTCCTGATGGAGCAGAGGAGAATGAACAACTCCTTTTGCAGAGGCTTGGGAGACGCCCATGCTCAACAAGAGAAGGGAGCTCGGGGAGAATCAATCTGCTGAGAATGGGAGGGCAGTTCTGCTTTCTGTCAGAGATTAATAGCTCAGTAACCTCGGTGGGAAGCCTGACAGGTACAACCACAGCAGCAGGAAACCCCAGCACAGGCACGGTGCTTTTGAGCATCAGTCTCTCATCCCTCAGTCGAGCCTTCTGCCTTACAAACTGGAATTGCTGTGCTTGGAGTGAGATCCAGCCCTGGATCCAGCCCCAGACACTCCCACACCAACTTCTCCAGCCCCACAGCTTTTGCTAGGAGTGGTAGCAGGTCCTCAGACTGTAAATCCTGCAAGTCAGAATGCCACCTGGGCTTTGGGTAGCAGACTCAGAAGCACCAAAGTGACTTAGAAGCTGAAATCCCCAGCAATTCTGAGTGCTGTGCAGTCTCCAAATTGCTTTGACTTCCAGAGAGACTGGGGCTATTCAGATGTTTATTCCCTTCCGAAAACATTCCTTCTGGTGTTTAACAAATATAGTATATTCCCTCTTTGAGATGCTAGAGTGAGTTAACAGCCCAGTTCTCTTGAGTAAGGCAAAGAGAACTGAAGATCCATCCCTTGCCCACATCTTTTATTTTGGCAGAAAATGTGAAACTTCCTTGTTCAGGTGCCTGTTCCTTCTTTTAATTTTTTTACTCCTCACCCTTCTAACAGTTTTGATTTTGTAGAGGAGCAGAGGAGAATGGCTTTTTCTTTCCCACTTTTTTCTTTCCCACTTATTGTGGTAGAAAACGGGGAATGGAGACCATCTTTCTTGGACTCTTATATTCAAAATAGCTATAAATAATTAGTTACAGGGACCTAGCTTCCCCCTCCTTTTAAGGCCTAATATAAGTTATTTATCAAAATGATTTAGAATGCCTTTCTTAGTGGAAAACTATATTTCAGAGCTTTTATTTATTAGACTTCTCAAAAAGTGTGTTTTTAATGCACATCCTGACTTTCTGCCAAAACCCTACACTGTAACATTGGGATTGGAGCAACCCTTTGTATAGGGAGTTATATTTATTGGATTTTTACATATTGATAGAGAGCAATTCATCTAAATAAATCATACACAGAACTGGCACATAAATCTCCCAGTCTTCACTATTCACAGTACTATATTATTGTCCTGACAACCTTCCCTCAAATGCAGAGAAACTTTCCTCTTGGTGTACTTTTTTTCTAATCCTCTTAAAGTGTCAATGATTTTCTGGGGCTGCATAGCTTGGTTGTTGTTGCTGTGAGCTGTAGAGTTTGGGCTGTGGATTTTGTTTTGTGATGTAGGGACAGGACAGCATCACTGCATTTTAAAGGAGGGCAAAGCCTCAAAGTCTGCAAGATGTGTGAGGATCATAACATAGTAAACAAAGGCAGATTCCATGGTAGATGGTTGTATATCTAAGTATTTTAGCATTATGAGCCCATAATGGCACTGAGAGGAGATTTCTTTCTGTTGGTTTAAAAAGAACAAAAAGCATCTCTTGTGCTGGATGACTGCTTTGAGGAGTGCAGTTTGCTTCAGCAGTTTCAGGACTCCAGACTAAGTGTGTGTGTGTTTGTAGGTTGAATCCCTCCATCCTGGGACACCTTTTTCCCCCTCCCAAATTGTTCCCTGCTTTATGAGCAGAAGCTGCATATGAGACAGTCTGAGCCTAATTATTTTAAGCAAATACAAAACCCTAAGCCAGGTGATGGATGGGTACAATTCAGTGTAACCCTCTGGCAGTTCACACCAGTGGAAGCTCTGCCTGGCTG
Source organism: Toxostoma redivivum (assembly GCA_013397375.1). Classification (NCBI taxonomy): domain Eukaryota; kingdom Metazoa; phylum Chordata; class Aves; order Passeriformes; family Mimidae; genus Toxostoma; species Toxostoma redivivum. The sequence goes on along the minus strand of VXBI01013213.1, from coordinate 1,515,282 downwards.
TGTTTTGAATCCCTGCCATTACAAATCCCTGCCATTACAAATCCCAGGGATGTGACAGCCTTCTCAAAAAACTCAAGTTCAGTCTTTCCCAGTGAAGGGGTAAGAGTTATGGCTTTCCAAAGGGATTTTGTAGTACTGGGCCCATTACTCCAGAAGGCTCTGGTCTTTCTGACAAAAGGGCTCTGACATCCAGGCAGTACTCTTGAAAGTTCAGAGTTTGGAAAGCCAGAGCTCTGTAAGAAATCATTACAATAAAAGGTAGAACAGATTCTAGCAAGTGTTCAATCACCCAGCATGGTGCCACTTAGAGGCAGAAGACCTTAAAACAACCAGCAAGATGCCTGCAGAAGAAGCCTCTGTGCCAGCTCTGGCACTCTGTGCCTGTCATTCCACTCTGTGCCTGTCATTCCATGCCTTTCATCCCAGGTAAGTTCAGCAGAGGGGCTGGGGACAGGCTGGGTCAGCTCAGCCTGGGCACTGCTGATGTGTCACAGCCACAGCCATCGTTTTATTCAGTAGAAGAAAACAGAAGGAATACAATTACAAGCCGAGATGATTTTCCTGGTTGAAAACCAAATATCTTATTTGAAGATGCTTCATGTGGAAATAGGAAAACAGGCACAAAGGCACCTGCAGGAGGCCATCAGTGACATTGATGTCAGAATTCACCTCTAACTGGTGTCCAGCTGTGACCATCTCCAGGATCTGTCATTGCAAACATGTCTGGAGAAGAAAATAGAGAGACCCTCCTCTCTCAAAAATAGTTCTTAAAATGCCCAGCTAGTACAGATGTTTCTATGGGAAAAGGGGATACCCCAGCCCTGCCCACAGTCAGAGTCTCATGTCATATCAGCAGTCCATGAATTCATAGGTAACTCTGCCAGGCCTTCCTCTGGCCCACTCTGCTTGTAAAAGGGGGATAGGGTTAGAGATTTCAGCCAGAGACAGGCTTAGATTGGATATTAGGAAGAAATCCTTCCCTGTGAGAGTGGTGAGGCCCTGGCACAGGGTGCCCAGAGAAGCTGTGGCTGCTCCATCACTGGAAGTGTCCAAGGCCAGGTTGGACACTGGGGCTTGGAGCAGCCTGGGATAGCAGAAGGTGTCCCTGCCTGGCAGGGAGATGGAAATGCAGGATCTTTAAGGTTCCTTCCAACCCAAACCATTCTACGATTCTTTGACCACTAGTAATTTTAAGGAATGATGGTTCTGTCACTTTCTATATTACGTTCAAGCATATTGTTTACAACCAACCTTAAAAAAACCATAAAATGGCAGAATTTTTTAAAATGTATGCAGACTTGCCTCAGTAGAACAAATTTGTTTGGATGGTAAACAAAAATTCTGGGTTTATTTCCTTTTTTTTTTTCCTTTACTCGAAATCTGTGTGCATGTCATAAAATATTCCTGTGTACTTTCAAGAATAATTGAAGCATATGTACCCAAAATGTAATACTTTTCATAATGGTTTCAGACTAAATTATCCATTATATGGGACTAACACATAAAAGCTTTCCTCTACATCAAGTGATAGATCAAAGGGAGGCACGATGGCTTGTCCACATGCACAAACCACACCTCTCAGATTCTGAGAACAAGGATATGCTGTCTGCATTTTAACTACATCTCCACGACATGAAACAGTATTCCTGCGTCTCCTACTGCGGGAGAGTCAGGTAGGCCTGGCTACNTGGGAGAAGCACCTCATTTTAGCTTTTTTTTTATTTTCCCCCCTTTTTTTTTTTTTTTTTTCTTTTTTTTAGTTCCATGATATAGATGAGATTTCAGTGACTAGTCCTGAGTGAGTCTAATTTGAAAACTAAATTCCACTGTTCCTCCTCCTCAGGAGAAAGTGTGGTTCTCACTCCTTGGGGTAAATCCATGAACCCAAACCCCAGTCCGGCATCCTGGGGGGTGGGTGCTGATGGAGATGTGCTCCTGCACAAATCCCAGCAGCTTCAGTGGGCACAGCCTGAGGATTGATGTGTTCCTGGCCCATGGGTCCCTGTCTTCCTGCTTTCTGCCAGTGGCTGGAGCACAGAATTGTGCCTCAGACCCTTCTCTTCTTTACTGGCTTCTTTGTTGAACTCAGATGTATTTAAAACTTTCTGTGCCTCATTTTTATATCTGCACAATTAATCTAGTAATATTTCCAACCTTGTAAGGATTCTTAATTACTTTGTCTACCTAAAACCCTTTCCTTCCAGTGGATGATGTGCAGGAGACAAATTCTGAGTGTTACTGCTGGTGAGCATTAATGGATCACTCTCAGATAGGGATCCAACTTTTGGAGTGTTTTGCTGGGAGTTTTTCTCACTACCTCATCATGAGTAATAAGAAATGCAAACTTACTGGCTTAGTGGCATGATTAAAGATGTTTGTGTTTGGAATTTCACTGCAGTAAGAGACTGAAGATGTATAGTTTCATTTAAGTGCATGTCTAGATCTAGTCTCCCAGCCAGTAGATTGGATGTTAGCCCAATTATTCCCATTAGCATCTGGTTTCTGACTTTCATGTCTGAGTTTCTGAGTTTCATGTATTACCATGATCAGGGAATAAAATTCCTTAAAATAAGCTCCCCTAGCTGAAATGTAGAGGTACCTTTTATTGTTGTCATGGCTGCTCAAGATGTGAAGTACACTGGGGAAGTGCTGAGTTGAGGCACCAGAAGAAGAGGCTGTGATCATGGAAAGGCTGAAACTTCTCCTCTGATCATTTCTGACAGCTCAGAGTGGTTCTTCCACAATTGGAACCACTTGTGCTGCTTATTAATATAATGAAACTTATCCTCCAGCAAAAACAGAACCAACGACTGACACAGGAGTGGAGGGAGAGGCTGAAACCTGATCTGCTTAGGGGTCTCTTAAAGATGATGGAAGACTAATAAAATCCAGCCTGCTTCCTACCTCCATTACAACTCCCACTCCCAGCCTGTCCTCAGGAGCTAAAGTGGAATAATGGCTCCTTCCAGAGCCAAGACATCCATCCCCAGTACAGCTGAATGGCCTCTAATGGTGTTTGGCACTAGGGCCTGTTTTGGTACTTGTCCTAATCTATGAAATTCTTTATTTTGATTCCATTTGGTGCTATATGAAGCCTCTAAAATTTTTCTTATTTCATCAAGAGTAGACTTCTTTGGTCATGTGTTTTAGGGGATTTTTTTATAATTATTTGTCAGGTTAAAAGATGTTTCCACAGTACTTCAGAAAAGCTCAGTGTTTGGTACATCTTCATCACGGGGATAACTATAGGAACAGAAAAACATTCATTTTTCCATTGGCAGTGGATTAGAGAAATAGTCATAACTCTGCATTAAATAGGATTTCTCAACACCAGGAGAGTGATCATGAGATGTAGAGTGAAAAAAAAAATACTATAATGATTAAAAAAAATCAAAAAAAACCCTCAAACCTGAGGTCTTCAGGCTTTTCAAGAAGTACATAGGAAAGCAGCTAAACAGAACTGTATGGGTAAGTAGGGCAAAATGTCAGAGTTGATTTAACTCATTACATTTAAGTGGAAAATAAGGGATGAAAGTTTAGTTTAAGAAAAATTAAGGAAATACCCAAGAATGAGTTTACAAAGTGCAATATTTTCTCTCAGAGCCGTAGGGTTAGCAGGTTGGTATCCAGCATCTGTGACTGATTAGGGGCATTTGAGATGGCAGGTGGCTTTAGGAAATGGAAACCTTACAGGGCTTTACAAATACTTTCTGAAGTTAGGCAAAGTTATTTGATTTATTCTCACTGGTTCTCATTGAATAGCCTGGTTTAAAATCTATCAACTTGTCTTAATCCATGTTAATATTTTCTTATAGACACAGTGTTGTGAAAATTCTCCAATTGGATTCTGTAGAGTTGCCCTGGAGAATAATAGAGTTACTCAGTTTACACCACTGAGGGCTGTGTTAAGGTGAAGAACATAAATCATGGCATTTAAAAATGCCAGCCAAATCTTTTAGACAGTAATGAGATCAAGAACCAGATCTGATCATATTTGCTCCTGACAATTTTAAAGAGCCCTATAATTCCATGTGCTTCCCCTCTGTGTGGTCATGTTGAAATCTCCTGCCTGTATCAAGAAGTCAAAGCCCCAAAAATCTCCTCAGCAGGGTGAAGGGTGGAATGGGGTTGATCTGCTGAGGAGTTCCCACTGTTGGAAAAGGAGCAGGAAAAGGGAACCCTGCATCTCTTCTTTGCTCTGGTCCCAAGGCCATGTAAGAGGCAGGGCCACAGGACAGCCTACAGTTCTCCTCTTCGGGCTTGGATGGGAACCAAAACTCATCTCTGGAGAGAAATATTTGGAAGAGACACTGAAGACAAGAAAATAAACCCTGTGTCTGGAACTGCTCCACAAGTCAAGCCAACACACAAAAACTGGCTCCTAAAAAAGGGTAACAATAGGTAAAACAGAATCTGCAGCTGCAGGAAGTGTGGCTATAATGTGATTCAGGACAAGTGGAGTTAAAAATCTCAATTAGCTTTCTCAAATAACATTCCTGAGGAATAACTCAAGGAGAAAATACTGCAGAAGCCCCAGCACAGGTTTGTTATTACTAGGGAAGAAAAATCAGCATTGGGCCAAACCTTTCCATTATCTGATACTGTAGAACCAGTCCTGCAGTGCTGTCTGGGATGTTCTAACCTCGGCACTGGTCCAGGTCCATTTCCAGCTATGGATTGTGTGTCTGTTTGTGTGTTCTTCTGCAGATTTATCTTAAATCACCGTTCCTGAAGCTGCCCAGCATTCTGATTTATAGGATTTTACTAAGCTTCACATAGCCTTTTCTTTTCTTTACTAAGTATGTTTTACTACTTTGTATTTTTCTTTTCTGAAAAAATGGATTTTATTGGACAAGGGTTCAAACATAGCAGCATAATGTTTGTTTTACAGATTTCGTATTAAACCACTTTAACACGTTTGTAGACCTGAGGAACTCGGCAAATACTGTGAAGGAAATGCTCTGAGCTTCATCTTGCTGCTTTGAACTGAGCACAGTGAACTTTGCCTGGTTTCCAAGCTGACACGTGAACAACCCATTTGCAATTCAGAGAGAGAGATAGAGAGAGAGAGAGAGAGCAAGGGAGCCTGATCCTGCTTTTACCAAAGCCAAAGGAAATCCTACTGCTGACTGCAGCAAAACCAGCAGCAAAATCATAATGACTATTTAAGATGATATTTCACAAGTACAGTAATGTGACAATCATGATAAGGTTTTTCCAGAGGCACCATCTGAATTAACAGGATCTTTCCAACTAGCTCTCCTTGAAATAGGTTGCAAGAGGTAAAATAAATTTTTAAAATTTTATTTTATTTTAAAAAATTTATTTCAAAAAGTCTCTTGGATACTTTGCCATTCTCAGGATTTTTATTCATTTAATAAATAGCTGCCATATTTTGAAGTCNCCATTTCCAGCTATGGATTGTGTGTCTGTTTGTGTGTTCTTCTGCAGATTTATCTTAAATCACCGTTCCTGAAGCTGCCCAGCATTCTGATTTATAGGATTTTACTAAGCTTCACATAGCCTTTTCTTTTCTTTACTAAGTATGTTTTACTACTTTGTATTTTTCTTTTCTGAAAAAATGGATTTTATTGGACAAGGGTTCAAACATAGCAGCATAATGTTTGTTTTACAGATTTCGTATTAAACCACTTTAACACGTTTGTAGACCTGAGGAACTCGGCAAATACTGTGAAGGAAATGCTCTGAGCTTCATCTTGCTGCTTTGAACTGAGCACAGTGAACTTTGCCTGGTTTCCAAGCTGACACGTGAACAACCCATTTGCAATTCAGAGAGAGAGATAGAGAGAGAGAGAGAGAGCAAGGGAGCCTGATCCTGCTTTTACCAAAGCCAAAGGAAATCCTACTGCTGACTGCAGCAAAACCAGCAGCAAAATCATAATGACTATTTAAGATGATATTTCACAAGTACAGTAATGTGACAATCATGATAAGGTTTTTCCAGAGGCACCATCTGAATTAACAGGATCTTTCCAACTAGCTCTCCTTGAAATAGGTTGCAAGAGGTAAAATAAATTTTTAAAATTTTATTTTATTTTAAAAAATTTATTTCAAAAAGTCTCTTGGATACTTTGCCATTCTCAGGATTTTTATTCATTTAATAAATAGCTGCCATATTTTGAAGTCCTTTTTTTTTGGTGGTTTTTTTTCATCATTGTCATCTTCTTTATTGTAGCATGAGTAATCTAATTTTTCTGCATAGCATGTTGCAGTTTGATAGACAGGTCTCTGAGGGAAGCCTTGTGTGTCAGCATCAGTGAAAATGACTTCTGAGGTTGGCTCACACCCCCACGCGAGCGTGGAATCCAAATCACCCCAGAGTTACGCATCCGCCTGCCCCACGCCTCGCTGCTGGATAATGTATTCATTTGCCTCTGGCAAAAAAAAAGTGAGATCCTCCACTGCATACTGATGTCATCTGGAAGAAGCCATAATTGGGACTGGTCACGTGTGGCAGGCACCGTGAGCTGCTGCTTTTTGCCATCTGTGTAGACAAAGTTCAGGTCTCCGGATCGGTACCTGCAGACATCGTGTGCTCCGAGGACATGTAGGGCTTGGAGACCCAGCAATTCAGGCACGTGTTTCCGCCCCCAACAAAAGGAAATGCAAATAGGCTGCAGGCACCCAGGTCTGGTTTTTTTTTCCAGAATCCCATCATAGTGGCAGGAGATTTTTATTTGGCTACATCACTACTTCAGTTTATCAGTAATAATTAATGACTTCTGCAATTGCATTTTCCACTTTAATCAAGGACAGATATTTCCAGTTCAGACTTGCAGCAAGAAAACATCCACAAATACCTTTTCTTTTTCTTTTTCACAGGCAGATGCAGACAGGGAAAAAAATACTTCTTGTTTCAGGTGTGTATAAAGCTTTACAGCTTCACTTCCGAAAGGACTCTACAGAACTGAGCTTCCCAAATCACATGATTCATTCCCTCCTCCCAGCAGTGCACCCTAAATAATTTGGGTCCTGACTCTTAGAAATCATCATGTGAAGCCCACTGAATGGACAGGAAGATTTCCACTGATTCATCTGTTTTCAATTATGCCCCTAAGAGCACTCCTGCCCTTTCTTCCTGCTTGTAATAGCTGGAGAAGTTATTAGATCTGCTGGGGCTCTGGATGGCCTGCCACTGATTTCTGGGGACTTGGATCAATGCTCTTTGACTCAGTTTCCCTGTCTGTAAACAAGACATTTAATAAGGGCAAGGAGTCTCCAGGGTATGGAAGAGATGCTGAGCATCTGAGATGAAAGCTGCTGCTACCTGGTAATTCCACAACTGCTGGCAGTGACAGTAGAGCTGAAGCTCCAGATATGAAATACAGCTGTCATTTCTGGTTTCAGTGTCATCCCACATCCAGGTAAGGAAATAGAGCTCATTTTGGGACAAACACACCACATTCAGTCTTCTTAACCTTCAGTCTGGATAGCTGCAAAGATGAACAGAAGAATTTTATGCATAACATTTTAACTTGGCTTGATGCACTTCCCAGTAGCATGTAAATAAACTGCCTGATTTGGAGCACTCTGTTCCTGACATATAACCCATTGCTCATTTAACAGATTTAATTTTTGCAGGCTTTGTGCATTTTTTATGTGACAATGATGATGTGAGGAGGCATGTCTTTATCACAGAAAGCCAACAGCACAGACTCTTTTTTTACAAAAGTCCCTTCTTGCTGCTCCTTCAGAGCACAGGGTGAGCCATCTGTGACATGGGGCAGTTTTACTTGCAAACTTTATAACTCTTAATTGCTGTTGTATTTCCTGGCACTGCCAAGTAATAATGTCAGTGGATATCAAATCTTAAGTACATAGGACTCAATTATGATCTTGCAGAACACAGAGGCTGCTCAAATCCAGCCCAGACTGTGAACTCACAATCTGCTGTTTACTTAAAGTATAGAGAAAGCACTTGACCTCTTCTCAGTGGCATCCATGTGGAAACACTCGACAATAGAGGCCTTCCTTGGTTTCCTCAGGAATCATGTTTCGACATTTTTATCTCCTCTAATTAAGGTCAGCGGTCAACACTCCCAATTCTCTCCTCGCCCCACTCTTCCAAAATTGCAGGCACTTACCCAGCTCCAGTTACCCTGGATGAAACAAACTGGGCCCAGTTTGTGCATACCCAGTTCTGGGGGGAATGAAAAGAATCACAGAGATCTGAGGCTGAGCCAGGAGCTGTGTCTGAGCTCTTGTGTTCACGTGCTCATCCACCACCACGACGAGCAGCAGAGCCTGATAGTCAGAAGCAAACAGCAGGCAGGGGGTAGGATTGCTGCAAATGCAATTCCACTCTGAGAATATTTCCTAACCCGCAGCACATGTTCCCACCCAGTGGGGAAGGTGTGAGCAGTTCTGCAGGAGGACAGCGAGTGCGGATCTCATCTCCCCTTGCAACACTCCAAGTGCTAATTGCAGGCAGGGAGGAAGGCTGGAGCTGGTAGACAAGCCTGGGGAACACAGCACAAGGACTCGTGTTGTCGTTGTCGAAGAAACCCAGGAGTGCTTCACATCCCAGCATCCCTGGCAAGATTCACTTCAATACTGCTGTGCTTTGTCTCCAGCCCTGGCTGCCTCTTCTTGAAAACCTTCATCGTTCTCAGCAGGGCACTTCCCAGGAATGAGAATGCTCCAGCAAAGGCCATTGTGTCAGGATGCAAAGAACACCTCCTAGCCCACCATCCAGAGCACATCCCACTGAATCAGGGCCTTCTGGGGACTGGGTTTATCATTAGAAACCCCAGTAGCTTCTCGGAGCAGTATACATCCTGCTTAGTAATTACCTTTTCTCTACTAGAAAGATTATTTCTTTTCATTATTATTGTTGAGTGGGTGGCAGCTATGAATGGTTAACAGTGGAAGGCAGAAGTTGGTGAAATAAAACTCTGTGCTTTTAGAAGTCATTTTATGTATGTAAAAAAAAATTGGGCCAAGCACCTGCAGACCTTGGCATTATTTAGGCTAGTGCCTGATGTATTGCACTCTTTCCCTTTAAACTGACTTGCTCTCATTCCTCACACAGAGTAGAATAATCGCTTTCAGAAAAGAGCTAATGCTGTCCTTTTCCTTTTATATTAAAAAAAATAAAAGAAAAAAAAAGAAAACCAGACAAAAACTAACAGAGTTGTGCCCTAAGTGAGATTGTCTTGACCCTTTGCAAAGCCAGATCCTCAGAGCCTCTGTCAGCACACGCTTCCAGCATAACTCCTTTGCTCATGCTGAGCTCAGCCGTGGGTGCAGGACCAGGGCACCTGTTCTCTGTAGAGGATAACTACTCAAAAACATGATATTTTTTTCCTCCCTTTTATACTGTTTTTTTCAGCTGAAAAACGTGTGTTTGTTTCTAAGTGCAGAGCAGGGCAGGCTGTGGTGTTGAGCAGCTCCGTGGGTTCCTCACCCCAGTGGTGTGGGGACTACATCTATAGTTCCCAGACACCAGGGAGATGTGTCAGAGAGACCTGACATCCCAGAGAGATGGATTTTTCATGTAAAAGTAGAAAGTTATTAGCTCCCAAAATGTTCTCTTGGCAGCAGCAGGGCAGCAAGTGCTGCTACAGGGAAGGCAGGTACTGGGCCAGCATGGCCCTGCAAAAGGTTTTGTGTTGACACATATTGGAGAATAGTGTAATAAAAACCAAGGATTTTTATTACTGAAAGAGCTCAGTCACTCATGCCGCAAGGAAGATTATGTTTAATTAAATATTGAACCCCTTTATATATCTGTACCAGGCTCTGAATCACACTCCTCTCCTTACAGCCAGAGGACATTCCAACATTTTCAAAGATTTTACAAATTAGGCTAGTTGAGAGTTTCATTTCCCCTGGAACTGAAATTGGGCTACTTTGGAGATGGAAACCAGCAACTCTTGAAAATCCCTCTTTCAGCAGAGCAGGCCAGGAAGAGAAAAAAAATATACAGTATCCCAGAAGTGAGGTACAGGGTGAATTTTTAATAGCAGGAAAAAACTATATTATTATTTAGTACCTGTGCTTTGTTGCTGTGTTGGGGTTACACCTCTTCCACTGAGTTCTGTAATGGGCCCTTGCACTTCAGTTATTCCTTGTTTGATTCCTGCAACACCTTCTTGATTCCTTTTTGGGGAAACTTTCATATTCCTGCTAAAATTTAGTCACTGGGGACTGCTTAGACATCCTCAGAACCCTTCCTTGGATTTAAACTCCATCTTTTTTGCGAGTGTGCTGTGAGTTTTCTTCATTGCTGGGATATGTGTTATCTTGCTCAATTGCATTTAATTTGGTCTCGATTTGCATATTCACGTCCCGGGCTGAATCCGTCAAGATTTTCCCATGACACATTTTGCCTCTGCTGTTCCCATGACACATGTTCCTTCTGCTGTGGCAAGATCTACTCTGTGGATTCATCTTTTCTTTGGAGAAAAGTGAGGCTGTTTTTCTGAAGTTCAGGTTCTTGCTGTTAGGATTTTCTGTGCCTTCCCAGATCTGCAGTGATGTCGGCTCACACACGATCTTTCTCAGTTCAGCAGGGATGAAACTCAAAATCCTTTCTCATTTCAGTCTCTCAGCTGGCTTGAGCAAAAGGTTGTGGTTTGTGCCATGTCATCTGGTTTGCTGTTGGGTATTTGGGGCTTGCTTGAAGCCACTTCTGCAATCAAAAGACTAAATTTTAAATACAGGGCACGTGTGTACAGCATCAGGACCCCTTTTCAGAGGGGGTCAGTCACTTGACCTGGCTGTGCCTTAGTTCTCCATCTAGAACAGAGGAAAATAATATTAATGCAAGTCTAACTTTCTTCAGATACTGTGAGGCTCAGTGCAGGACCAGAGGTGATGTTCTCGGGTATTACAGTAATAGGGGTCACAGGAGCTAGATGGAAAAGTAAAGCAGAAGCTAGTTAAGACTTTCTCAGCTGCAAAGGATTAGTGTTCATTTTAAAATCTCTGACTCTTGGCAAATTGGGAGACTTACTAACCTGTAGCTTAAGAAAAAAAAAAAAAAAAAGCAGCTGAAACAAGGGTGTTAGCAAGTCTGGCAGCACAGCAGCACAGAGCACCTTATCTCTATCCTGGTGGAAAATCAAAGGCACATTTCCAGCTGTGCCCGTGAGCACTGTTTGGTCACTGAACAAAGCAACTGGCACCTCGTATCCAACCTACACAATGATCACAGCCTGCTTCAGGTGCACAAACAAGTGCAGAAATGAGCTCCATGCACAGAACTCATTGTTATTCAATCAAGCCTTTAATTGTAAATGTTTTAAGCAAGGAATTCTCTGTTTTATGAAAGTGTGCTCAGCATTACTCCGCAGCAGACATCTGTCATTCAGCAGGCGCCACCCAATAAAAGTGCTTAAAATGTTCTGTTCCTCAATTAAAATATAAACCAGAGCTGTTTAAGGGATTTTACGAGGTGATTTCTGTTTACCTGACAGATTTCCACACTGGAGGAGCACAAAGCAGGATTTCAGTTTCTGATCAGTGTGATGGCTCTGCAAAATAGTACAGTTTCAATTGTTTTAATTTATTTCCGAGTTTTTTTGGCTGTTTTTTGGTTTTTTTCCTAATTCTGGGAATAATAAAAATCCATTAAAAATAAAGGAATTCCTATGCCAGATAAAAAATAGGAAGAACTTGGAAGGGTCATTGCTGATCACACATACTGGAGAAACTGGGATCCATGATGAACTCCTGGAGCCTTTGCCAGCACCTGCTAACCTTTTCTTCCAAACTACATCTAACAAAATCCAGGGAAAAGGGTGCTCTGCTCTGGTCTGAAACAGCCTCTTTTGAAGAGAAACAAGACTATAGCTAGACAAAATCTCCCATTTTCCCCAAACAAACACTGCATCAATGCTCTCATGGTTATTCCACTGCAGATGGATATTTCATCTCCCATCCTGCCTTACTACGGCTCTCAACAAAGATCTTTCTTTTTTACCTTCCTGCTACTCAAGCAGGAGTGGATGTTACATGGAAAACAAGCATTTTCACAAAAAAACCCTCTACTTTTTGTTCCAGAGCATCAGAAACTCACCTTCAGTGGCACGGGAGATGCAGAAAAGGCTTTGCTGTGTGTTATGCTTTGTACAATATGCTGATCTGTGCTCCACCCTCTGGCAGGTCATCACTTCAGTGCACCTGGTCAGCATCAGGATGGAGGAGGATGGTAGTGTCAGGAGAAGATTGGAGTCCTGCAAGACAAAGCTTTCATCCCCAAACCTTAAACATTATGGTTTTGCCACGTAACAGTATTTTTTGTTACACTGTGACACTTCACCACACCACAGTCACAGCTGATTTCAGACAGTGTGGGCAAGCCAAGGATGGAGCCTATGGGGAGGGAAGATGGGTGAGTTTGCCCCATTCCCTCCATAAGTGGGTACCACCCTGCTCCCCCCTGCAGCTGCTTTTGGGTGCCTGCAGGTCCACAGAGCCTCACAGCAAGACAAACTGGGATTCCACATTGCACCAACCTGGCCCAGACCATGCAGGCTTCTCCCAGGAGTTTCAGGTATCTGCTGTTCATCCTGACACACCTCGCTGAAGGGACAAAGCTGCCTGTGCCAGAGGTACCAATAATTGCTGAGTGAGCCTCTGCTAGGCTGCCTCAATTAGATTCTTCCAGGGGAGATTTCAATTCCCCTTTAAAATTAAGGAGAGGAAAAGCAAACAGCAACTAAACCCAACAACGTGTAAACAAGAAGCTCCTGGATTTTGCACCACAGGTATTCAGAGGCTTTCTGCCTTGAACCACACTGCTTGGAAAATGCTGGAAAATCTGATGTTAGTCCTTAACTCAGTCTGGTGTGTGTTTTTTCCCTCTCCAGCAGTTGCATGAGTTAAGGACAAGGCATTAGCCCTCACTGTGATCCCTGCAGTCAGTTCAAGTTATTTATATGTTCCCTTTTGTAAGTGCATCGATTATACAAGTGAGTTCTCAAGTGCTTGGGCACTCAATACAGCCACACAATGGGGGAAAGCATCCAGGTTAGCATGGAATTGCACATGTGCTGAGCATGCCAGGGGACAGGAGTAAATAGTGACGTACAATTCAAAGCCCCCTCTTCAGAGCTTTCTTTTTTGCTGCAAGATGACTAAAAGTAAAACCTGCATTTCAATTTCCAAGGTGTAGCAACCAAAGTTTTCAAGAGTTATTCTTAACCATGGCAGAATTGCCACCTTCAGGCCATTTCTGAACACACGAGATTATTCCATGATAATCCAAAATCCAGCACAAGCTCCTCCCTCTCCTCTATTTGTTTTACCTTCTGCATTATGAATGCTGTGGGTAAGGGCTGCCTGTTTCACAGGGAGCTTGGTATCACAGAAAGCTGGTTGTTGATCTCTGGATGCCTGCAGGCCAGCAATCTGTGCTACAAGTTACCCCTCTTAAAAAAAAAGAAAAAAAAAAAGGAAAAAAAAAAAAAGACAAGCGGATAAAACTGATACAAGCATCTGTAACAAGCTAATTGGACCCTTGTGGGCAACACCACAGACACAAAATTAAAACAAACAAAACATCTCATTGTAAAACTGTACTTCCAGGACTGCTATCACAAAGGGACCCTTCTGGATTTTTATTTTAGTTTTGTTTTGTTTAAAAGGACCTAATTATGGCCAGAGCTGACGTATCACAAGTCTGTTTTCATCTATAAAGAAAGGATATATTTCCTCTGAACCTGAGAAATTGTTAGAAGTTGGTAATTAGTATGACTTGTTAATAGAGTTTGGCTGTGATTAAGCTGTGATTGAGTGTGAGTTTGGTTCTTGTCAATGTGAATGCCTGTAAGGTTGAGAGATGTTTAATGAGACACCTGTTGTCAGCAGCACCCGGTGGGCTTTGTTGCGCCTGATTGGAATTTGTACCGTGGAGCAGGAACAGCAGCAGCACAGCCCCAGATGGAGCATCACTGGCAGCAGCAAAGGGTCCAAGGGAAAGGGATGCTCGGACCCCCTGCACTGGAAAGCTCCAGGGATGCTCCACGTCGCAGAGGTCGCAGTGCTTGGGGTAATCCATCATCCAAACCGTGCAAGTACAGCTGGCTTGGGCAGTGCAACAGGCAGAAACGCTGACATCTTTATCTGGTCACTAGGGAGTGATGGCCTGTGCTGCTGTGTGATGGTGGATCTTTGGGAGATGACAAGAGGGGAGATGGAGCTGAGCAGGTTTAAACCTCTCTACCCCCTAAAATGATCAGCCCTTGGGTAGCTGGCAATAGTGGGGCTCTTTAAACATTGATGGAGAAAGGTTCTGCCCAGCCCAGCCTTTGATCATCTTTCCCCTTGGGCATTTTCCTCAAGGGAAAATGTCCCACTGAGTGACTCAGTACCTCTTGGCCTTTGAACAGAGAAAGTTTCATTCACTAATGATATTTTTGTCTCAAAAATCAGCATAATTTTCCACATGACTCCATATAACCACTCCCCTCACCAAAACCTGGGCCTGATGACAAATTTGTATACTTGGGACTACATACAAAAAATATTATTTCCCCCTGAATGTCTATTAAACATTTTCAAGTGGCTGCTACTTAAAATATACTTGGATTTTACATGCAAAAAGCCAAAGAAGCTGAAGCAATCACGCTTTTAATGTGAAATGAGCCTGAACTGGGAACATGAGCAGAGACATTTCAGCTCATGGAATGTGCCTCGGGAAGGAGCCGGTGGCTTTGTGATGGATCGGAGCAGCCACTGGATGGCATTGCTCTACACGAATGGACCTGCAAGCACAAGCTCTCAGCACGGGCTGCTGTGCCAAGGAGATTAATTCAGCCCTGAGAGGCTCAGGCCACCGTGACCTTACCAATTCTTTAAATAACATTCAGAGTTCTCTCGGCTGCCTGGCTGGGAGCTCTGGGCACAGTGTTTGGTCAGAGCGAACAAAGCCGACATCCCAAAGCAAACCTATTTCTAGGCTGAGCGCATTTGTCTTTCATTTTACGTGAGATCAAATATTCAGTCAGTTTTTGATGGGCTTCCTTCTCAGGAGATGGGAAAAAGAATAGTTTGTAATTTCTGGCTGTATCAAACCATCACAGGGCAGGCACACCCAGCCAGTGAGCAATGGCTTGGCTGAAGCCCTGGTGCTGCGGACATGCCAGAGAGCTCAGCTCCCCAGGGCTCACGGGGTGGCAGGCAGCTAAGGCTGCTGAGCTGAGCAGGTTATTCGAGTGTAGCAAATGGAAAAACCAAAGAAAAAGAAAAAGCAATTGTTGTCTGGCACATTCTGCTTTGCTGTGGGCTCCAGAGCATCAAGCCCAGGTTATTATCCCACTCCATGCCACTCCATGCGACAGCCACCTCTCAGCACGTGTTAATACAGCTTTGCTTTCTGTTACATCACTTATTGATAAGGAATCAGCTGGTGGCCAAGTAACCTGATGTTCATATTTTCCCTGGGGTTCTGTGATTCTTTCATTACTGACATTCTATGTTGGCCTTGTTCTTTCAGTGACTACATGTGGCCAAGCCAACCTGAGAATGTCACTGGCCAAGTTCATGCCCAGAAGAAATTTGCTGATGGCTTTGGAGGTGCAGCAGGATATTTGGAACGGCAGCCCCACAGAAGGTGTATCTGAAGGGGGATACACTCTTCGTGAGGGTCAGTTGACAGTCATAGCCAGCAGATGTACCCTCAGTTAGGACATGACATCATCAGGTGAGTGCTAGTATGTGGGCTGGTCGGTACAGCTGTTCTGGGCACAGACTTCCTGTTGGTACTAACCCAGTTTTGTCCAGTCTAATAAATTTAATGATCATATTCAATTATATAACTCCAGTTACATTGGGATTAAAATTAGGTCATCAGTTCAAGTCCTGCAAAAGCCCTTTCACTCCTAGCTCTCAGTTCTGTACCTTGCATGCAGCTGCCATTTGATGCTGGAGAAGTATGATGAAAAAATTGCTGTATAAAATAAATGCTACATTTGTTTTATGACCCCATTTGTCTCGTATTTCTGGACTTACCTCCCAATCCAAACAACAAGAGAACTGTATCCACCTTGATGTGCTCAGCAGTCCACCGGTAAATGATTTCTGCTGTCAGAAATGCTCAGGCTTGGTGGGAAATTGAGGTTATATCAGCGGGAGGCTGTTCAGGTCCTTCTTCTGGTGGCCACAGCTCTGCTACAGTGGCTGTTAGAGACCAGGACAACTGACAGTGATTGCCTGTTTCATGTCTCCTATTTGGAACCACTGCTTGAGGTCTCTTGTGTCACCAATGGGAACTCGATGAGGTGATAACAGTGAGCTCAGTGGTTTTGATCTCTTTCCACTGACTTTAGAAGAAATGGCAATTTCTTCCCAACTTCAGCACTTGAGGGCTGTGTTTGAACACAGGCAGAATAAATCTGAATATCTTCATCTATTTAATAGTCAGGAGTGTAAAGACTAAAAGAAGGGTGTTTCCTATTGTTCTACACTGCACGGCAGTCTGTTTGGAAAAGATCCCCTGGAACCCAGCATTATTGGGATGGCAGAAATCCCAACTAAGGTACCCACTGCTGTGCTGGCTGTTTTAAGGCAATCACCACAGCACACAAATTTGCCCTGGATCTTTCTAGAGTCAGGGCAACACTCCAGATCTTCAAAAAGTCAAGGTGACCTTGTAAACTTCAGGGCAGCCCAGAACACTGGCGGGCAAATGGGAATTCAGAAAAAATAAAATTCTAGACTAATTCCAACCCATTACAAAACTATCAGAAAAACTGAACTGTATCTGCTGAAGTGTCTCGTTCTGTTTGGTGGCACAATGTAACAGGGGATCTGTCACTGTCAGCACTGCTCTTGTCTCGCTGAAAGCTGTGGTGCCTTTCACAACCACGACATAAAAATTCAAGCCAGCTGTCCCACCTGCCAGAGCAGCTTCTATTCTGGGCTCCCATGTGCGTAGGTACTGTGCTTATTGATTAGCTAGGGCTTATTGTCCCTTAACATTGTTAGGGAATATTCTCCTGGTCATAATCGCTAGAAGTGTTACAGGCAGAACATTCCATGCCAGGAGGGGCTGTGCCAGGCTGTGGCTACGTCTCCAGGTTAGACGGCAGTGAGATGGGTACAAAATGAAAAGAAGCTTAAAAAAAAAAGATTGTTTTGAGAAGTCACCCAAGTCAGAAAAGACTAGGGGCCTCCCTGACTCTGGCTGTCAATAAGGTGTTAGGTAGGGGAAGATTAACACCCTTTAGCAATGACACAGCTGTTCCATTGAAGGTGATAACATGCAATCAGGGGAGGGAAGAGTCTAGCACAGAATAATGAACAGAGCAAGCAAAGATCAGCAAAAGGGAAGGTTTTAACCCAAAAAGCTGAAAAAGGCTCTTTAAGCTGATTACTTTAGTGGGTATAAATAAGTATAAAAAGACCCAGAGCCTCACTTTAGGTCTGCACAAGCTCAAATATTTACCCCTCTTTCTAAAATAAGTCAGGCTCCTAGGAAGAAGAAAAATAGTGATAATGTAGAGAATAAAGTCTCTTATCTGCCTTGGCAGTGAGCGTGCAGATAAACACGAAAATCCTTACCCTAAAGACAGCATGTAGCACAGAATCTCTTCCTCTGAAAGCACAGAAAATTGTGATAAGAGTAGGGTTGGGAAGACAATAGATTTAACAGTGGAAAGAACCTAGTATTTTGTCCACTCTTGTCTTCCTTGGAAAGGAATCACAACAATGAATTTCTCCCTCTACTGCTAATGGCTAAAGGTAGAAATTAGTGTTTTGATACACCCTCAGCTTTGCTGCTCACCTGAGCTTGTCCACTGCATCAGGTCAGTGAATTTCCCCAGGGGACTAAAACATCAGGATTCTTAATGCAGAGTTAGTGGTGATAATGCCAGTCAAGGGTGCAGCTCCAGCAGATGGGAAGCCACCATGGTGACCTCTCTGCTCCCCCTGTGTTGGAACAGCAATTCTTGTTCCATTATTAGATTTTGGCTGGACTTGAGGGAAATGGGAGGGGGTCTAGCTGAGAGATGGAGGAGGAATAGGGATCACCCCTTTAAAATGCAGCTGAGGTTTAAGCTGCTCATGAAGCATACTGTGAAGAAAGCACAGCCTCCAGAGGCAGTGATGGGGGTCTCACACACATATGCAGAGAAAAATCCAAATCCCATGGCTCTCACTGAGAGGGAACATTTTTGTTGACCTCTACCAAATACTTCAGAGCTCTGAATTCCTGCGGGGTAGGAACTGAGAATTGCCTGTCTATTCCCTCCAGGACCCACTGATCCTTTCCCACCTCACTCTCCATTCCCATCTCATCGATTTCACACAACCCATGTGAAAAGTGACTCCTCTCAGCCACCCAGCCCCAGAGGTGGAAGGTCCTGTTCCCCCTTGTTGGACACAGACCAGTCACCCACCTTTGGTCAGACCTGCCCCGTGGGAAGCATTCGTGTCCCTTTCACTCCAAAGTGCCCCTCAGCCATCCCACAGAAGGAATTTCAAGGAATACAGTGAGACAGGCTGTGCCACCGGCTCGCAGGGATGTGACAAGAGCTACATCTGTTCACTCTCCTCGGTGCTCAGGAGCTGTGACATTGCTGTCGGTACAGCCTGGAACAGAACAGGCAGGAGCTCCAGGGAAGAGGAGAGGGTCTGGATGGAAACAATAACAACCACAGGGACACCACCAGCACCAGCGGGAGCAAAAATGCTGCTTTACCACTTGTGAGTGCAGCAGAGCATATGGCCAGTCTGGGACTGTTGTCAGCAGCCCAGAATGGGGTAGCTCTGTTCTGGCAAACTCCATTTTTTGTCTTTATGACCAAAGAATAGTTGCATGTTGGAAGCTCTGTAGTTGCTAGGGGAAGAGCCATTAATATGCTGGTGACTGAGAAGTCAGCCAAAGCAAGAGCTGAGGTAAAATTACTTTTTCCCACTTCTGTTTCACCCTGAGTGTGTCATTCAGTGCATTTTCTCTGCTCAGGGTACCTCACACACACTGTGCTGTGCTAACTCCTTTGTTCTTTCTGATTTTATTTTTCACCTTTCCTAACAGTGTTTCCAAAGAACAATACTAATCTGTCAGACTAGAAAGATTTCTTACATCATAAATCCCTACTTACTGGCAGAGTAAGACTGCAGACTGTTTCTCTCCTGTAAAAGAACCTGTTCTCTAATAGCCTGAAAATTAAGAATAGAAAATAAAATAATAGTGATGGTGCTAAATCAACGCATGAGACTGGGAATTCATCCATAGGAGGGTGATCCTACAGAATAATGAATAATTGGGTGATGAGGCTCAAGGGTGCTACCTGGTTCCCAGCACACAAGAAGTTAACATGCTTCTCCCTGCCTAACCCCTGGAGTAACTGTGCACAACCTCATTCCAGAATAGTGTTTTTTTCCCCCTGTAGTTTTACTCTGCTGGGCCAAGCAGTGCCTTCCCAGGTAAGGCTCTCCCCTCCCACACTTGCAACCTGTTTCTCCATACAGATCAGTGCAGCCCTCAAATCTCACCTGCACAAGGTGACAAGTCCAGGTGTGGAGACATTTATTCCAAATCAGAAAAAATATTCTTATTCCAAAATAAAAACGTCTGTAAATCTCCTGATTTCATTATATTGTTCACAGAGTGATGGAGAAAATACAAGGTGAGAACCCCCAAGCAGCCTCCCTCCCTCCAGCTCAGTCCCATCATAAATAACAGTGGAACTGAACTATACACAGAAGATGAATTTTTTTTCCCAAAGCCTTCAGTTTTAAAGCAACTGTACCCAATTCTCTCCAGAAATTCCCCAGACACATCATCTTTCCCATGCTACACAGGAGTATGGCCTCCAAACCATTCTTGAATGAAGTCAGTTCTGCTTTGCCTCTTGTTTGCTCTAATCCACACCACTTACAGATATTTTCAAAACTGGGAAACAATACAGAGCTGCACTTTGTGTGATCATGCAATACCCTGCAAACACAACTATTCATTTTAAAAAATAGACTAGGCACTACGACTGCCAGCTCCTGACTCTGCTGTGACACAGACACATTTTTTTTCCACCAGAGGATTTTTTTTTGCCATGAGGCGCCGAACAAAAGTCACGAGCAGTTCCTCTGATCAAAAGAAATCTCTGTGAGAGTCTGTGGCAGCTTCACCCTGTCCCTTCATGCCAGCCACTGCTCATTTCACTGAACACTCGCTCTGCTCTACACTCAGCTCTTAAGAAACTCAGAGCAGATTCAGCACTGTACTGTAATACATTGAGAACAAATGTGTTGTTTCTATCAGTGGTAAAGGAATTTAACTATTCCTGGGCCACAGAAAGCTCATACGTAATACCAGGATCTGTTAATACTTACCTATACCATCAGTATGGATGTACCTGGCCTTATTCTGATGCTGATCAGCAGTGTAAATAAAAATGTTATTTATTTTAAAAATGCCTTGCCTTTCTTTAACAGCTCAATTAAAGTGCTAAAAAAATTATAATCATCACAAAAACTAGTATGTCATGAGCTGTTTAGAAACTTCTCAATGTTAAGTTCATTTTCTCTACTGATCTTGTGACTTCATTTAACCACAGGGTCAGGGTAGGATTTCAGATGCAGAGCTGGGTCCCCTGTATCTGCTCCCTGGCACTATCAGCACCTCCAAACACACCAAGTAACTTCAGTCTGTTCCACATGCAGATACTGTGCAATAAATAATGAGCCACATAATTATAGTTTGAGTATTGAATCAGCCTGTGAAAGCTAAAAGTGTAGGAGGTGAGCTTTGTGAGGACAGGAACAGCATTTGCTGAATGTACTTGGGATAATTTCAGTGAAACCATGAACAAGAGTGCTCTGGGTAGAAAGATCTACAGAAAAATGCATCTCTGTTCTGTATGAGACTTGGCTATTTTTTCCATTGGCTTCCACACTAATTTGGGGCAAAACCACACTGACCTTTTCCATTAAAGAAAACAAAAGTGCATCTCCAAGGCAGTGGGAAGCATGAAATCAGGAGCTGGCATACAACATTGTGGCTTCTTTTCAGAAAGCCAAAGAGCAACTAGGAACCTCAAAGCCCCAGAAGAGCCAGGAATCCTGGACCACCATCCTTACAGCTTGCTGACTTCCAATGTAGGGATGTGGAAGGAAAAAGCCCTGATGTGGCAGTCCCTGATGAGTGTGGCCTATTGTTGTAAGCATCCAGCTGATCTGCACCAAAGCCATAAATCTTGTAAGACTCAACTGTCCACTTCAGCCTTTCCTCTGCAGGAAATAAAGAGGCAGCTTGGGATCCAGTGCTCCCAACTTCTGGCTTGTCACTGGCTTGGCAGACGCACAGCAAAGGAAGCTGGAGCCAAGGAGACCAGTGGCTCCCAGAAACTCCCCAGGCAGCTGTGATAAAATCAGCTAATTGGTAGGGAAAAGCTGATTCTCTTGTAACTTGGACAGCATCTGATCCATCAGTTTCCTTTAATGGAAAACTGTCCCTTGAGGGATTTGCATTGGCTGCAGTCACCAGTGTCATGAAAACCACAAGGGTAACCATGAGCTTTAGAGCATGTTTGGGCAAATACTCTATCTCCATGTCTTTCACAAGAGAAGAAATAAATCATTATTCAAATTTCACACATGGTGAAACTGAGGCACCAGGAGGAGCAGTACCCTGACCAGTATTTGCAAATTCACTGGTCCAGCTGGGGCTGGTTGTCAGCTCTGCTGACCTCTGCCCTTTTAGCACAGGCTTCCATGTCATCACTGCACACAGGCAGCCACAGTGGCAAAAGACTACGGATTCATCTTTCTCACCTCTTGAATTTGCAGCATCACTGCTCAAATATGGTTTCATATTGAAATATTCTGAACTTTTTATTTAAATGAAAGGATGCTTTCCAAGGTGAGGGAAGAGTGAGGCTGATTCTTTGTCTGGAAAAGAGTGTAATTGTCTCAAGAAAATAGCCCTCATTGATTCAAATGGAATAATCGGGATGCCATTAATAGCTATTAGTTTGGTGATGAGAAGGCCCTATTTAGCTAGGCTAAAGGATTAAAAAGGAAATAATTTGAATTCTGTCTCTCATAGCACACCCCCTCCAAAACCTCCTCTGCAACCCGACCGCTGCCCAGCTGACTTTAAACTGCCAACGCTGACAAAAAGGGGATGTTGCATCTTTCACAAACAGCCTTTTGTTTGCTGCTCTGACACCTGCGAAAAGCAAAATTGTTATTTTCTTGCTGCTTGTTGCTAGTTTGATGCCCGCTCTGGGGCCCTACATCAGAGACACTGTTCAGAACAGGTTGCAGGGGTCCGTTTCCGTGCTGTCTGCCGATGGTGCTGCCTGAAGGAAAACCATGGAAACGGAGTTTGACAGGCTCGTGGGGACCCACGGCTGCCAGAGCCGCTGTCTTTGAGCGCCTGATGAAGACATCACAGAGCAAACACAACATTAAAACACTGCCGGCTGCTTTGCATCACTTAGAATGCAAATCTCTTTGTTCTGCTCGGCCTTTGCGTTTGGTAGCCAAGGAATCTGTGCCATCATCCAACACGGATTTGACGACCTTTTTTTTTTTCCCTTCCCTGCACACTGCCCCAAAAAAATAAATCATTTGTTGTGGTGAGGGAGGCTTGGAGATGTACATGTGGAGATGTACATGTGTACAGGCTTTTTGGAGTTCTTGGGATTTCTTTGCACAAATTAAATGCCCACATAGCAGAGAAGAGTGGGCTGGGCTGCTTTGTTGCTCCCTGTGCATTATTTGATTTGGATTCATTTACATGGCAACTCACAGGGGTAAATTTTATGTCATCTTTATGTCATGGATTAAAAGGCAAAAGTGATCCTTTATTTGAGCAGCAAGTCCCTTCCAACCCCGTCAAACCACACAGACGAAAAACAGACAGGAAAAACCCCAAACTCTCCCACCTTCAGAATTCCAGTTTTATAACTTTTAATGTTAAATTTGAGGAGCTGTGTGGTTATTTGTTCCCCCTTCCCTTTGCAAGCAGCCTCTATTTTAGCTGCAATTTCTGACTGCCTTGGTCAAGGTCAAAATTTCTACAGGATCTTTGCCTCAGTGCCATTTCAGCAGCTCCTTACAAGCTGTGCTGAACATGGGGCAGCCAGGAAGCTTTTCCTGCTGATTGGAGAAACCCTGGTGAACATCTGCAGAAGGACAGAGCTGGTGGGTGACAGCAGACAAACTGATCATCCTCTCAGAAGCAGTGATTTCTCATTTTGTTCTCCCTGTGCTGCCTAACTCATGCTGAGAGGGGTTGATCCTCACCCAGCTGGCAGCAATACCCAACTGGGGGCCACAGCTCGCGAGTGGGAAATTATTTAAGCACAATATATAAATCCACCTCAACCAAGATTCAGTGAGACTTCAACGGCTATTTAGGTTAAGATAATTCTCAAAGGCTTTCCTGAAAATACAGCTGGGGGCCTTACCTGGGTAGCTTCTCAGTAAGTTTTGGGAAGCCAGCCCCAAAAAGGAGCTCATGGTCCCTCCCCAGGCAGGAGGACTTGGCACCTTCATGGCCATACCCTGGAGTTACTCCAAAATGAAGCTACTGCTTCCTGCCCAGAACTCTTCCTAATAAAGCTGGGAATAACCCATAGAAAGGTCACAGTTTTGGCACCCTCATTTTTAGTGGGATCAGTTCTACAACCAGGAAGAGAGGACAGACACAAGGATAAAGACATTTCCAAGTCATGGCAAAGTCCTTTTTCTTCCCTTGCCTCTGCCACAGTGGATATTGGTCAATGTCATCTGTTGGTCCATCAAAGTTAGGCATCTTCGTACAAAGCTGGAGAAGAATGATCTGCCTAGACAAGGTTTTCCTGCTTCCAGTACTGGTCCCAAGCTGCTTTGAGTCTCTTTTCCAGGCTACAGCCTGGGAAGGACCCACTTTACAGCATGGGTTAGCTATGTCTGCAGAAACTATTTGTGGGTGAATCAGTGTGCAGTTATTGGAAAAATATGGCTTTAAATCTCCATAAGAGTGTTGAGGAGATGCCACACTACATTTTGGCAGTCACCAAGGAGATCCAGGTACTCTCCTTTCTCTCTGCTTCCTATGGTCCTTTGGATTATGCAAATCTTTCTCCTTTTACACTCTTTTCCACCCTTTTTATTTCTTTTCAGGCTGACTCCTGGAAAGATCTTTCATTTTCTTATGGACTTATTGACTGAGCTTTCCTGACTCAAATCCCTCTGCAGGACTTTGCACAAATGACATCAAAATATCCCCATTTTGAGGCCACATGCTTTTCCTGCCCACTGACATCCTTTGAGTTTGAATTACAGTGTTCAGTTTTGACAGTGAGACAAAGCTGGCGGTTTCCTGACTAACCCAAAGTCAGAAAAGAAGAATGAAAACCAGAAAGGCACTCCAGAATTTCTGAGCAGAAGACAATCAGATTTTTATGTCAAAAAGATGGCAAAACTAAGGATGTGGGACTTGCATGAAAAATCCTGTAGACAGTTATTTTTTTCCTCTTCCTTTATTTTCTCTCACAGTGGGACAAATTCCACTTTTATTTCAGTTCATCTGTAAAACATGAGGAACCAGCTGAGTGTAGCATTGGTTCAGAATGAGGGCAGCTGACAAGGGAAAGGTAAAAGGAACTTGTAACTGCTGCAGTTCTCTCCAAAAAATTATTGCACCATGAAAAAGAACTCCTCAAACTAACTTCCAAAATATAAAGAAAGGCACTAGAACATCATCTAACACTCCCTGACACAGAAGACTCCAAGGCATAATTATTAATGCATTAGTCATTTAAATATAGGCCATCACTTCCTGTTGTCTCAGGTTTTCTAGAGCTCATTGTCCTCTGGTGCTTGCTTAGGATGGGCTGCAATCAGGGAGGAGGCAGTTCTAAGAGTCTGAGAGCTGAGTTAATGGTCAGAACTTGGGTAAGAGTGGAAAAGTAGGACATGAAAGAGCATAAAAAGGTTGAGACCAACTGCTTTAACACACACATTAGATGTCTGGGGTATTTTGGGGTGAATTTTAAGTTTCATACCTCTTTATACAAGTTAGAGACCACTGTGTGTTACTTCAATTCAAGGACTTTGAGACCCAAAAAATAAAGGCGGCATTTTGTACCCAAGGTACTTTCCAAATGCTCCTTCATCCTCAAAGACTTCAGAGATTAATCACCAATGCAAGCTGTAAAAACTTGGTACATCTACAGCATTTCCCATGTGTCACTTCCCATGGAGCACAGAGAGGTGTGATGACACCAGGCATTTCCCAGGGAACTGTCCCCTCTAACAGTGACACTGCTCAAGTGGAGCCTGAGTCCCATCAGTGGGAAAGACCCCTCCCCTCCAGACAGCAGCACTGATCAGAGAGTTTGGGACTCCCAGTATGCTACAATTTGCAAGTCCACAGCCATTAG
This sequence comes from Toxostoma redivivum, assembly GCA_013397375.1. Lineage (NCBI taxonomy): Eukaryota > Metazoa > Chordata > Aves > Passeriformes > Mimidae > Toxostoma > Toxostoma redivivum. The sequence continues at coordinate 1,489,936 of VXBI01013213.1, read as the reverse complement.
ACAGAGAGGGAGATTCAGAAACAGCCTAATTAGTTGCATTTTCTTTTCTAACCCCAGTCAAAAACCAGTCAGACTGCGCTTTAGATTTGACATCCTATTAAATGCAGAACACAGGCCAATAGCTTTCATTTTCCCTTGTGATGCCACAGACTGTTGTTTTTATAGCTTGACAGAGAGACATAATTAGGCCTCAAAAAGGACAAGTCTAGACTATTAGTTCCCCACAGAGGCTCCCTGGAAAATCAGAACCCACAATTATTCTCCACTTTCCCACTGAGGCAAATTTGCGGATATCTGCTGTCCTGCCTCAGATTTTCTGCTCACAACCTTTAAGCCTGGAACTTCACTGTCCTTTCACTTGAAGGGCACAAGGGAAGAGACAGGGGAGGATGGTGCTGTGCTGGATTTTCCAAAGGGAGAAGAACAAGTTAAGGACAATACATGGCACTACTAATGCTGTAGGTGTGGGTGCTGCAGCCAGAGTGGCAGAGAAATTTATTGCCATATTTCTCAACTTGCCTTGCTGCCCAACAAAATTTGGTTTCAGAAAAATACATTTTACAGCTTTTTACTTCAATTACATGTCAAATGAATCAGACACAAAGCAGCAATCTGACTGTGATTCCTCTCCTGGTGTCACAGCTGCTGTAAGCAGAGCCAGGCTTTTAGTGACACCTCTCCCTGAGACCCTTCCTGGTTCTTCTCTCTGCTCCTGAGTTACCTGCAGCTTCACTTTTTTTCTCAACCACCAGGAAGCAAATTCAGTCTCTGGCTACCACAGTCTCTCCCTCACAATTCCTCAAGTGGTTTGGCAAGTGGTTCCCACCAGCTCCCCCTTGCTTATTTTCCAGGGGCTTGGATGGTCCTGTTGAGCTGCAACCTTGGACACACCTGATTCAAAGGAGCTCTCAGCCTCGATGTGAGCATGGGACACTGGCCCTTTGTTTCTGCAACAGCATCATATTTCAGATGCATCTTCAGTGTACAATCCCCAGTAATCCTCAGCTCCTGGTCTGCCCAGCCAGCAGTCCCTAATTCTGTGTAAACCATCCTACAGCTCTCTTTATTTTATCACATATTACTCTTTTCAAGCTATTTCCCCAATCTATCAGCATTGCATTGAATTCTATCTTCCACGATGTTACTCAATGCATTTCCTGGGAATTTGACTCACAAGGGAATTTCCTGGGAATTTGACTCATCAAATTCTGTTCCCTCTTGCCACCTGCTTCCCACTACAAACCTTGGTGCATGATCTGTTCCTGTCCCAGGGAGGTGCAGTGCCAATATGCTGCAGATGCCTTTTTGTTGTGCACTGCAGCATTTTCCTTTTCTCTGTGAGCTGTGAAACCTACTCAAGACTATTTTGCTCCATGGATTCATAAGATCACAGAATGGTTTGGGTTGAAACAGACCTTGGACACCTTCCACTAGAACAAGGCTGCTCCAAGACCCATCCAAGCTGGTCTCAAACACTTCCAGGAATGGAACATCCACAGCTTCTCTGGGAAAACCCTGGATGCTTGATACCATAGACATGAGCAGAAATTCTGGGCAAATTTTTTCTCCCTTTCAACAATTTGCCTCTCAACACGTGCAGGAAAATGTTTTCCATTTCTAATAATCCAGGTTTATTCTTTAGCCATGGGTTATCACACCCCTACTAGGCAGCACAGAAACCTCAGCACTCCAGGGGTGTGTAGCTGCTAAATGTCCCTATTGGTGACACTGGCACCTTTCCTGGGTTGAAAGGGTCACACAGAGATGTGCAGATGCCAACTGCAGAGCAGTGCCCTGTAAGCACTCAATTAGCCCGTGTGTGCTGAGCCTCTCCAGCACTCGGTGGAAGTAAAATGCTTACATGATCCCTCTGCCTACAAGGCCTTGAAATCTTTAGGGGGCCTGGCTTTGCTGCCTGGTTTTCCATTGACAGGCTGATAGAGACATCACAAATCTCTCCAAAGGCCAGTCACTAGGCTTCTTTCAACATCAAAGGGTGTCAATGTTCACTCTGCCTCAGAGCCTGAGGCAATATAAATCACACATGGATATGTGAACTGAGTGTTTGAGGTTAAATTCTCTCTGTATACACAAAAATTTCACCTTGGGTAAACTGATACTCTGGTGTTGTCTTCCCATCAACATCAAATATTTTCTGTAAATCATAATATCCCAAAGGAAAACAAAGTTTTATAGGTGAAAGAGAAAAAAAAAAACCAAAAGGAAGGATGAACTAGGGTGTTGTGGGAAGAGATTATTAACTCGTTTTAAATATACATTGTAATTATCTTGGAAAAAAGTCCATAAACTGATGGGTTTTTGTTGGGCTCTTTCAATGCTCAGTTACATTCATTCTCTCTTGAACTGAACTGAGCCTCCAGTCACAGGGATGTAAACCACCTTCCCTGGATCATCTCTGGAGTGTTTCTTCCTAAAAGCACCTGTCCAGCTCAGGATTTCCCTGCTGCCCAACCACTCCTCCCTCTCCCATCCAGCCATCCTTGGCTGCCCAGCTGCCACCTCCTGTGTTTGGCCACCAGCTGGAGAAGGCAAACCTTTGGTGCCTGCTGGGAGAGCCTGACTGCCCCTGACTGGCTCAGTCGTGGCACCTCTGCAGGGACCCTCTGCCACTGGTGAACAGGAGACAGGACAGCTGGGGCTGTCAGGAAATTACACTGAGCAAAGAGAGCCCCTTCCCATTCCACAGGCAGGACCCTGGCAGGAGCTCGGTGGCACTGCCACATCAGCACATTTGTACGACACTGCACTGCTGCCAGCTGGTCCTGCAAGCACCTGATGCTGCTGCCCAAGGAGCCGGGCCAGCGTCTCGCAGTGTTCAACAGATCCTCCTGCAGCACAGTGCCAAGCCCCCGGGGTTTGGCTGTTCCTGGGAAAGGAATGGCTATTAAACTCAGGCTGTTGGCTACTCCATAGCCTTGCTCAGCTCCCTGCATCTCATCTGCACTCTCAGCAGCCAGTTCCATCCCTGGCTGGGCAGGGCAGGAGCGAAGCAGATGGAGCTCAGCATCCTCTGCCTCCTCCTGCAGAGTGCACAGCTCGCCATCCCCGCCACTGCTGCTCCTCACACCAGAAAGGGATTTTTCCCTTGGGCAGCCACCCAGACAGCCCCCGAGGCTTTCACTGAGCAGAAACAGGAGCTGGGAAACTACCTGCCTTAAACGGTGTGGGTTTAATGAGATTTTTTTATGACCTCTGCAGTAAATTGCCTGCGCTCAGTATTGTGTTGGAGTAAGTAACACCCGGCAGGAATCGTGGCGAGGCAGTAATTGCGGAGTAGCTGTCTCAGATCTCCGTGCCATCAGGCAGGGATTTTCATTTCATACATTAGTCACAATTTGCATATAATCATAGTCATGGTTGCATATAATCAGTACATCCCTTTGAATGAGAAGGGAGAAGGGGTGAAAGCTGCCCAGCACTGAGGAAATGCACAGAGTCGCTGTGGGTTTTATGGATCTCCCCATCACTCCCAGCCTGCCAGGGGCTGCATTGCTACTCAAGTCACACACCCCTTAGCACAACCTCTGGATTAAGGCAGGGAAAATGTGTTTGCTTGTCCATTTCTGGAAGGTTTTAGTGAGCATTGGGTGGATTATACCTCAGATTTTCTATTATTGCCATTGCCGAAGCTGCAACAACAGCAGATTCCCAGCCATCCTAAAACCTTTTTTTCTGGAAAGCCATTTCATAGAAATAATGACTCCTCAAAGGAATGGGGGGAGCATATCCCTGCTTTGTCCGGAGAAACTCAAGCACATGCACCTCAGGAACAGCCATTTTTGTTCCTGGCTCCCTTCCTTCTCCCACCAAAATATCCTCCAGCTCCTCAGGACCATGTTTGCATTCTGTGCATTCAAATGTACCCAGTAGTTCCCCTGTCTTCAGACCCCTGAGCTTTTGGATGTGGTATCCTGAGTTGGTTGTGGCTCCTGATCCATCCTGCTGCTCCTCCTCATTGCAGCCACAGCAGGAGTGAGGATGTGAGCCTGGTCTCTGGGAGCTCCTTGGGAGCTCCTCAGGACTCCCTGGCAGGAGAGAGCCACTGCAGGGGCAGGCACCAGCCCAAAAGGGAATCACTTCTGTGGTGTGTGACTAAAACAGCCTGTGCTTTGCAAGGAGGGGACAGGCTGGTGGCATTATACAGAAAGCAGCTTGAAAAGTCATAGGTGATGGTCAGAAAAATTTCCCCATCACCTTATTTGAGGAGATACTCATCACCTCAATTCTCCAAAGCCAGCAACCACAGCTAGGGAAAAACTACATTCTAGCACACAGAATCCTTTTTTGGCACAATGCTGTTAGAGGCAATATTTCAGGCTGTAACTGGAGGAGCTGTGGTTTACCAGCAGCCTGAGTATTTATACCTCTGTGGTCTCTGCTCTTGGATGTTATCTCTGAGCCCATCCCTCAGGCACCTCCACACCTTAGTCCTGCCTTCAGCTTCTCACCCAACAGAAAAGCAAGGCTTTTCCTGGGATTTTAAACAGCCTTAGAACATCATCATGGGATTTTTAACTCATTTCTGTCCACTATTGTAAAATAATGATGTGAAAATCTTTATGTTTCAAATAGCATTTTTCTCTTTCTGGTCCTTCTTTTAACTGCAGTCTGCTCAGCTCAGTCAGGGAATGATTATCTTGCAGAAGTTGTACCTTGCCCATTGATTCCCTGGGCCCATCTCATGTTTAGCTTAAAATCTGCATAATGAGAAGAAAGCCATTTTCCTTGCACTCCATTCTCCTCTTTAAAGCTCCTCACGTGCCAGGTTGTTGTTTTTTAATCACACAAAATGGTATATATTAATGAGCTCTGAAGTTACATAAAGATAGATCTAAAGCATAAAAACACTAATATGCCCTGTAGCATTCAGTGCTTTGAACACAGAATGGCATCTGTGTGAGAGTGTGATTGCAGGAAGCTATGGAAACCAGTGCCAAAAAATGAGGAAATGCTGAACAAGACGTGCAAGATTGGAAAAAAACTGGGAATGAAGATATTCAATTTGCATTAAAAGGCCTAGCTCACTAGCAACCCAAATTATGCAACTTTCTGCCTTTAAATGATTATTTTCTGGCATTCTGTTGGCAATGTGGAGATTGTCTTTTCCCTGGAAGAAAATTTCCTTCCCCCTCCAGCCCCCAACAGAAACAAAGGGCGAGCCAGTTCCCAGGTTAGTTGTGGCTATTCCAAATAGGACAAGTTTTGCAACTGTGGAAAAGTGCGAAGTCTTCCCTCATCTTTGCATTAATCCTGAGCAATTTCCTTCTCATTTCCAGATGGTGCCAATTAAGAGTAAGAACCCCTGCCCTAACAGTTGTTAACAAAACAAGCACAATCTGAAACTTTAATGAGTAAAACTAGAGCCACATCATAAGCCCAAGAGAAGCCAAAATGAAAAGAACGACTGCAGTTGGCAAACACTTGGGTGGCTGCATCTAAAATTCTAAAATGTTGCAGTTTTTCTTACCATGTTTTAAAATTATAAAATGCTATATTTTATTTTTTATACTCAGGGCTGCCTTCTACTGCTCAGTTCAGTGGGATAATTTTGAGTCTTAAAGATAATCATTTGGATAAACTATTCTAATCAGTGACTGAGGCAGGAACACTGGAACATGCATAATTCATATTAGAAGGTATTTTTCTAATATATTATTGAGATAAGTTTATTAATTAGTTGTTGGCAATTATTACAGCATTCATGCTTTCCAAAAAAGATCAGATAGTCCTGATTAGAAGAGATCACCATTGAGACATGGCTAAAACTACCAGCTAGAAATGGAAGCTACCTAAACTCTGACTGCAAACCAGATTCACAAGGTTTATGTCATGGGGAGGAAATTAACAATTTTCAATGATTACCTGGGGATGTAATTGATGATCTGTCACTTGAAAACCTCACCTTGAGTGTGAACATTTATCTACCAAAGAGCAGTCTCTACCACAGCTGTGTGCAACTTTTCTCAATTCATAGATTTCTCCAAAAACATCCACTATGGATGTTTCAGCTCTTGGGTAGGAAAACTTACATTTATCCTGTTTGTATCTGTTACCTTTTTCTGACTGTGCACAAATAAATCTTGAACTCTGGGACTGTGGAGCATGGTTTGAAAAGCTTAACCCAAAGTTTTAAACTTCATAGAAGAGTTTCTGACATAATACCCATGTCAAGAAAAGGTCCTTCTGGCCACTGTCCAAAAAGACAATAAATCCAAAAAGACCTGTTGGAAGTGCAGTTGAGAGGAGTTAAACCAAGTGAATATCAGATAATTCACAACTTCACTTCAGGGAAGGGACAGAGGTGGGGCTGCTCTCCATGGCTCCTGCCCTGTCACAGCAGTGGAAACAATGCAGTGGATCAAAAGAGGTGGAAATTAATGAAGGACATGAGAAATAAGGAAAGTGATGTGAGGCAGACCAAAGGTTCATCTACCCCAGTGATTTCAGATGTCTGGCAGCAAGTACAGAAAGCAGCAGGTACCACAGGACAGTATCTCATGGCATACTCTCCTAAAGGCTCCCAGAACAGGGAGATAAGGAGATCAAGTGTAACACCCATCAATTTCCAGTTCAAATCTCCTCCTTAAGCCTCATCTTCTCCCCACCCCAAAACCACCAAGCTTATAATCTGGTTTTGGGAGTAAAGCAGGCATGTTCCCAGACTATCCTTCAGAGAAGAACATCCCTCTGCCATGGCACCAGAAGATCCAGGGCAAAATCTTAAACTCACAACTCCCTCTGAGGGACATGTAACTCCTCAGAATATCCTTATTGCTAAAAAAGTCTTCTGAGAAATTCATAAATGTCATGTCAATTCTGACAGTGAGGTGACTCCCTCAGGCTCAGACTGAATTTCTGTACCAGTGTAAAGCCAGCTGCTATGGGTGGCAGAACATAGGGATGGGGGTTCCTACAGCAAATCTAAGGAGGTAGATGGGAAAGATCCTTTGGCTTCGGAGGAAAGCTTGGGGTTTTGCCCAGACACAAGGAGGCAGTTTAGAAAGCAGATTAATACCATACACTGGGATTTCTGAGCTGGCAAGCTGAGCTGTGCTTCATACTGCAATCAAAAAAATTAGAGGCAGCACAAGGTTACATCATCCAGGTCTTAATCCAGAGATACACGTACTAAAATGTGGCACACGGTTAAATGCTTTGCTAGGTCAGAGACCTAATTTGCTCCCTGTCAGTAGTGCTGTTCTTTATCAGTGAGCTCTATGGATGGTGTTTGGGCTAATTATACTCTGCTCCTGGCCACTGCAAGAGCAAAACCCAAGGCATGAATCCTCTGGCACTTCAAAATGCTGTCAGCACTTTACAGATAACAACAAATGATAATAACCACCTTTGTGTTTGAGGTCTGTGCTCAGGGTGGCTTCAGAGGTGATCAGATGTGGCAGAGAGATTTCCAAGCCAGTTAGGACAGAAAGATGCCCCAAACACAAATCTGGACACAGAGTTATTTTTGTGCACTTTCTTACCTCACGTACACTTTCAATTCCTAAACATTTCTGTGGACCATGCCTCCCCAAACCTTACATTTTAGATGCTAAACTGTGCCTTGCAAAGGATTGCAAAGTACATTTCCTCTTGCATGACTAATTTGCATTAACAATTAGCTAATTTGCATGCACCTACACAGTGGATGATGATAATTTAGGTGCTCCTCTGCCCCTGGATTCACCCACTTTTTCAGGTGACTCGCAACCTTGCGAGGAGGGGACCCCTCGTGTACAGCGCCCAATTCCACTCCCCCCACAAACAACATTAATAATGCCACGATGCTCATTGCACCTGAAAACCTGACGCATCCCTGGGCATATATTTTGGGCATGAAATTCCACAACTGCTTTCTCGATAGCACCGTCATCACTTTGTTTTCTGAGATTCAGGTTCATTTTTAAAGCCAGTTGAGACATGTATTCCACCATGCAATGAAGAAACTTCATTCACCTAAGTTACTATAACCATATCATAAAGACCTGTAGCATCTGGTTAGGATCAATTAGCGTTTGGTGGCTTGTCTGCCTTCCCTTTATTCTCTCTCAGCTGTTCACTCGGCGCTGCCTCTCTGGGCGAGGGCCGCCAGCCAGGGCTGCAAACACTAGATGGCACTTTGCAGCAAGGAAGGTTAGGAGTTTGTGCAAGTAAATCCAGACCTCATTTACTGTCCTCATTCACAGGGCCAGAGGTTGCCCTTGGATTGTGCCTGGAATTTGCTGGCCCGAGGGGAGCTGAGCAATCCTGTGTTACAGCCACGCTGCAATAGAGCAGAGAGAAAATGGTCCAGCCTGGCAGAATGGGCTCCTCCTCAGAACAGTGACAGGGACACATTCAGGTACCTCAGCCTCTCCCCTGGGTTGGCTGAGGACAAGGAGCTGCCCTTTCCCTGCTGACACCTGGGCCAGCATTCATGTCAACGTGGCTCCTTTTATTTATCCCTGTGGAATAGTAACCCACAGCCAGCCTCAGCCTGCAGAGCAGGCATGTGAACATGGTCTGGGGCATCCTCCTCCTCTCCTGGAAGCTGAGGTTTCACTCCACCCTCTCCCAAGCCTGGCCTCCAGGCAGTGCCCAGCCCAGGCCATGCTGGCCAGCAGGGCAGGAAGGTGGGCTGAGGTCACGGTGAAAGTCTTGCTGCTTTGTTTAGTGCAAGGGTAAACAGACACCCATTACATGGCAAAAAAACTACGTGTACAAGGCTTAAGGCTGCCCTCAAGACACATGAGGAGCTGTAAATGCCCACTTTCCCAGCACTCTGCAGAGAGCTCTCTCCCCACAGCACCTCTGCAAGGACACCTGTGCAGGCTGCAGTGTCACAGTAGTGGCAGGACAGAAAGGCAGAGGTGGCACTGCTGGCCCTACACCCCGAGGGCAGAAAGGCTCTCTGTGTCCTGAGTGCAAGGTACAAACAGTGCACCACAGGCTGGAGCCAGTGCCTTTCTTCACCTCCTCCAGACATCTCCCAGGTAACATTGAGGGTAAATCTCCCACTAGTGTTACTTCACCTGTTCTGGAAACCTTTTTCGTTCCTTTTATAGCTGTTATTCCTTCATCCTTTTGACTGTCAACTGTTGTTACTCCCTTAGAGCAGCAGTGCTCCTGCCCAGCCTGATCTTTCCCAAGGTCTTTCTTAGCTACTTTCAAAACAGACAATGCACTTCCCACCTTTTGTAGCTTTATCCCTCTCTTTTAAATAAAAGATTTCTACATCTTTGAAGTCATCACCTGGATTATTTTTTTTCCTCTCATCCTTTACTATCTCCTCACCAAGGACAGTGGTTCATTGCTTGAAGTATTTCTTCCTCCTTCAGGTCACTCTACCAGATCCTCTTATTTTCCCATAACCAGTCAGAACAGCAACTTGCTTTTCCCTAAAGTCTCAGCTATGTGGTTCCTGAATTAACCAAGCTGCTGGAAGAGTTGATGACACATCTGCATAGTTTCCCTTATTACAAAAGGAACTGGATGATTCCCAAAACCAGTTCAAATTTCCCATGCTACCGCAAATATTGTCTTTCACTAACTCAGTTGAAGTCACGTTATTCTCTCTCTTGCTTTGGTCTGCTTTGACATTGGTTCCCATCTCCTCAGAAAAATACCAGGCACGTTCAATAGGATTTTTGTCTAAGGACTGATCAGACATCTTGAAGTTGTACCTCAGCCCCACAGCCATTGTTAAACAGCACCAGTAACTCCAACACACTGCTGCTGGCCAGATTCACCAGCAATGGCAGAGACAAACAGAGGGAGAGGACAACAGAAGGACGCTGGCCTGGATGGAGCCACACATCAGCAGCACCAGAGCAGCCTGGATAATCAACTGGGACAGGGGAAAACTCCCACTCTTCATTCCCCCTTGGGAGCATGCCACAGGAGCTGGAAGTTGGCTGGTCCAGCCCTCCTTGCCCTTGCTGACACCTAAGGCTCAGCACCTCCCACCCAACACCCACACAGGGCTCATCCTGCACAGCCCCAGCTTAAAAAACCCCCTGAGCCAGCGAATCAACCAGCCAAACAACAACAGATCATAGCATTTTCCTCCACTCTTTCTCATCAGTCTATAAGCCCTATTAACCTAATAAAGATGCTTCAGTCTCCTTTCAGTTCAGGAGAATTCCCCCCATTGTTCCCACAGAAATCTCTCGGGATGTACTGCCAAGAGCATGCATTTGCTGTCGTGTTCCAAGTTACTTGAAATAACAAAGAATTATCCTTACAATTAAGATCAGGCTGTACAATTTAGATACGTGCCTTAAAAGAGTTATTATTCTCTGCCAGAGATGTATTGTTCTTCTCCATTTAATTTTATTTACTTTTTTAGTGGATGCAACAGTTATGCTGTCATTTATTGTAGAAGAAGGAAGCAGCAGCTGCAGAGCTGTGTATGTAAAATAAACACAATGTGTATGAAACTATCAGAAGCTCAGACTTCAAGGAGGAGAGGGGGAGGATTGCTTTTAATAAGATCTCATGTCAGTAAAGTTGTGAGATGGAACGGCAGGGTCATACCCTATTAAAAATAAGAGTGGGAACAAATTCTCTTATTTAATGGAACAGCAGTGCGAGCTGTGTGCGTTCAGACAGAGGCCTTAATTTAAAAAGTAAAAAGCAATTTGGTCATTCATGTTCAGACTCTGGGCACTCTGCAGAGCATGCCGAAAGCACTCATTTCTTTTTAACCCTTGGCTGCAAGACCTGGACAGCATGGGGGAGACAAAGCCAGGGTGTATTTATCCTTTGAGCAGGACTTTTCTTCTCCCTATGGTGCTGTGCAGGCAGCTGGCTGATCCCAGGAAAGGCAGGTGGGAGGTAGGCATCCCGCTCCCAGCTCTGATGCTGCTGGTTATGTTAGCTTGAGTGAATCGTTTCATCCCCCCATCAGTGCAAACACAGATACTGATGCCATCAAAGGCTGCTACTTGTTTATTTGTCTATATTAAGCCAGTGACTGGGAACCCACAAGCATGAGAACACCGAGAGCAGAGGGCAGTACCAGAGACAAGTTGTATTCACCAATACAACATTGCATGTCTCAACTCAGATCTGCCCCATCCCTCACACACAAGATGAAGGGCTCCAAGGAAATATAGGCAGAGTGAAAGGTCTGTTCTAAGCCTAGCAGGGGCAAGCACAGACTGGAGGTTGGTGGTCAGACCCCCACAGCAAAAGGGGGCAGCAGCTCTTGGGGTGTCTGTCTGGGCACCTCACACTGTGCGTCAGAACCAGGGGACACCAAGACCACAAAATCAGGTTGGATGAACATCCTTAAATCACTGGTGTTTTATAATAAAGCTGAACATATTTTTGAATAGAGCTAGATTCACCCAGAGGTGATAACAGCAACCTCACACTCACTCCTGTGGTGTAACAGTCTGCTCCAGCAGCACATGGAGCTGCACAAGCCCTGGATGACTCCAAAACATTCAGCCTTGGTGGTATTTTCCCAAACGTGCTTGCACACACACAGAGCTCTATTGCAGGCATTATTTCAGTAATAGCATAATTGTGCAAACATGTAAGTATTTTCTGTAATTGTATAATCAGCAAGTAATTACATAAAGGAGAAAATATAAACATTTATTAAACAGGTGAATGTGTTCATTATTCAAATATAAATTTCAGTGGTAACTGAAACTGAGCCAGTCTGTACCTGTGTGTGTAATTAACAGAGGATTGGAATTAAATATGTTGTGTTTGTATAAATACCTGATACACCTGAGGCCACCTTTGGACAAAGGTGACAACACATGATCATCAGAAGATGGCAGAGGTGCAGTTGCATTAGAAGCCTGGCCCAGTTTGGGGGATCTCTCTCTCTCCTCTGCTCAGAAATGAGCAGCAGTAACAAAAGGAAATAGTTGGAGCTTCTGTGGTACAGCTGCAGGGTGAGCAGCTCCTGGTGCAAAAAGACCACAATGTCTGACTCTAGAGATTATGAAATCTCTGTCTGGACCTCTTAGACCCAACAACCTGACCTGATAAAAAGAAGTACAGAAATTCTGAAGGAATTGCTGTTAGATCTTTGACCTCCTTTCACTTCTGCTTCTCCTGACGTCAGCTGTAGTCGGCCACTGGAGGCAAAATGAGCCCTCTAGGGTTTTATGTCTCATCTAGAAGAGCCATATTCCAGAAAAACAAACCCATTAGCCCAAGCACCTTCCAAAAGAAGTATTTTATTATATAGAACAGCTCAGGGATTCAGCCTTCACCGAGGACTGTGCTTCAATCACAGATGGGATCTTGGGAACGGCACTAAATCACAGATGGTATATTTCTTCCTATAATACACAAAATGGGCTACTTACTGCTTGCTGGGTTTTTTTTCCTTTCTCTGATTTTTATATTTTGCACATGGCAATTGCAAACACGGCTACAATTTTTTAAAAGGGCCCTTGAAAACATTTTATTTTAATGATGCCTGTAATCTTTTCCTGTTCAGTAAATCTAACACCAAAATATCAATCTTTTCAGAAATTAAAACATACTTAATTTTAATAGGATTGCATTTATGCTTTATATGGCTTGCTTATTTATCTTCTGTGTCATTTCTGTTTTCTTGGATAAGCTCAACATTCCCTTGTTATCTCTTGAAATACTGCATCAGGCACAAGCTACTGCCTAGACTGAGACAGAGCAGCTCCTGCTGCTGCCCACTCACAGGACACAGACAACTGGATTCCTACTCCTTACAGCCTGTCTTAACCCTGATCCAGGGCCAGCTAAAGACAGCAGCATTGCCCAAATTCAACCCATCCCTTCTTGTGCTTGGCTGGGGTGATGCATTTCAGCACTTTCTAAAATCCCTGTGCAGTCAGGAAGAGGATGGAAGGAGGGAAGGGGGAGAAGGAGAGAAAGAATTATTCCCTGGCACATCACATTCTTTGGAGACGCCTCCCTCTCTCTCTGGTGTCTGTGTAGGAAGCCTAAGGCAGGCAGGCAGGTACTTCACCAAAGTTGGAAAAGGGAATTTGGACATCCTCCAAACAACTCAGTCTTAAAACAACAGATGGAAACAGAGAGATATGGGGGTCCACGAGCAGTCAATGGCGTTGTGATAGGAGTTTGCATAATACATGCCCAGCTCTGCACATCAGTGCATCTCCTCTTTCTAGAAGCTAAGTGACAGCAAAAAAAAAAAAAAAAAAANAAAAAAAAAAAAAAAGCCAAAATTGCATCTAATACTTTCCTGAAATTGCTTCATTGCTTTTCCATGTAAACTGCTGCTATAACTGGCACAGCTTGTATTTGTTTGCTGGTAGGAGGACAACCTATACAATCTGAGCAAGGGAAAAGGCAGCTATGAGTAAACCTTTCTGTTCAGCTACAACCTAAAAAGATTTAGAGCTCCACATGTTGATATCACCACAGTAACAACTGGGCTCTGACCAGCATCACACTGAGATCCAATCTCTGAGGACCCTCTTCTATATCCATTTAACTTCTCCACCTCATTTGCTATCACAAGATGCTCAAATGCTGTTGTCATTTTGTTTCTGTTTTGTATTTACTGATGTTATCAAATATTACACTTCACTGGAGGGTAATCTAGAGAGCTTTGAATGCCCTCTTCAATACTGAGCTGCTCAAACACTCGTGTGCCAGCCACAAAGCTGAACAGCAAATCAAAAACCAAGATTTCATGCAAGACAAGGGTAATTTTTCTGAATCATCCTTTTCAGGAGTATTTTTAATTCACACTAAATCAGGATTTAATAATCCTTCAGCACTGGTAAGAGATGGGGATGGCAATGACACCCAATCACATTCTGGCTGAGTAGGTGTTTGTGACCTCTAGACTGTCAATGTCTCGTGCCATCTTCCTGACCCTCAGGGAATGCCCCAGAAATCCCCTGGGGTCTCAGATCATGACTTTGATCCACATGAGAGCAACTCCAAATCCCACCATCAACACTTGCACCTCAGACATGATCACAGTTATTAGTATGATCTAATTGTGCAAAATTCACAACCTCACTTCAAATCCTTGCCAAAACTCAGTGAATCTAGGTGGGTCTCTCCCACTGCCATTTTTAGGGGGAAATTCATGTCTAACACAAGGTCCCAGAGGGACGAGGCCATCTCAGATCCTGCAGCACTCACCCACACAAACTCACAACACCAAAAAACCAACATAGTTCCCTCATACAGGTTGGAGCAAAGACCCAGTGACCCATCTTTGATGGCTCCAGCCAGCTCATGAGATGTTCTCCTGCTTTCTGTCAATCAGAAACAGGAACTTCTTGGATTAGAAGCTGCTCCTGGACAAGCATGTTTTGTAGTCAGGATATCATCTTCCCTCCTCTCCCTTTGCTCCTCATTTAACATATTTCTGTTGTTTGCCTCAGAATTTTTTCCACTGCCTTCCATGGCTTGTTCCACTACTTAAATACACAAGGTATGAAAGAACATGTATTTGTGAGAGGGTTTTTAAGACTCCATTGTACCCTGCACAAGTGTCCCTTTCCAAAGTCTTCCTCAGGTAGAAGTGCTGCTGGACTACCAATCTGGTTGCCTTTTGGCTAACAAGGTAAGAAAAGGCAGGAAGGTGGCCACAGATCCAAGAGGATAAGTTGCCAGTGAAAAGTGGTGTGTGAAGGGTATTCTTGTGACTCCATGTCTGAAATCTCCCCATAAGGGAGCTCCACAGCTGGAGTGGATACTGCTCTCAGAATTTAATGCCCAAACCCTCTCCCATTCAGCCTTTACGAAGGTGAAGTGGTTACGAGCCTAAACGTTTTAGATGCAGTGAGTTTGTAGTCATGCCACACATGATTTAGTGAATAACTGATGTAAGGCAAAAAGATGGCAGAGCTCTGGGATCTAACAGCTGTGCAAACAGGCTAGAGAATTTAAAATTCAGGAAGCTGTATCTCCAGGAAAGCATTTAAAGGAAAAAAAATCCCTAGTGCCACATCTGGTGGCATCAAATTGTCATTATGACATGGTATTTAAGATGATTTAATGGGTTTATTGCTGAGTAAGAACCTTAGAGTTTGCTTAAACTACTGTGTATTAAAAGGATGTAACTCTTTAAATGATATTCTGACAAAGTACTGCCTAAAGAGTTCATTATGTTTCAGGAACTCACTTGTATGTACATCAGCATGTGTGTGTATGGAAATAAAGAAATCAGTAGGCAGAAATTTAATCAAGAGCTGCACATCTCTACACGTGTATTTCATGATACTCTACACAGCCTCACGGGTTGTGAGAGGTATCCTGAAACATTCATTCACCTCCTCTCTGCCTCTATCTCCTACACATCATACATCCAAAGAGCAGGCAAGATTTCTGTCCACCTTAATTACTTCTCACTTAGGGCACTGAATCAATGGGTGGTTTTGAAACAAAGGATTCAGCTACTAGAAACAGCCTGGGAAAGTGCCTGGGAAAGGTTACTGATTATAGACAGCTTCTAAGAAAAGGTGTCCAGAAAAAGAAAAGGTATCTCTGTTCTTGCTGAATATTTTTATGTGACTTAGTGTTTCTCTCACCTTTAGTTCCCAGAACAGTTCTCATTTTCTCTGAATGTTCTAACTTCTTATCTCAAACCCTTTCAGCTTGTTGATTTTAAATTCAATCTGGTTAATTCAAATTCAGGGCACGTTGCTCCTGAAGTCTTTCACCATTTTGGATTGCACAGAATGGGGCTGTTAATGCTACGGGGTTTTGTCAGCCAGGAACAGTGCAAACTTCCTTTTACATTTCTCCATTTCACATTAGATTGACACCACACACCCTGGGCCAGTCAGGCAATCCTCTGTTGGGTGTCTCTCACAGAGGACTCTCCCTCCACTGAGTCATAGAACCATAAAATGGTTTGGGTTCAAGGGGCCTTAGAAATCATCTTGCTCCAACCTCCCTGCCAAGGGCAGGGGCTCCTTCCACTATCCCAGGCTGCTCCAAGTCCTGTCCAACCTGGCCTTGGACACTTCCAGGGATGAGGCAGCCACAGCTTCTCTGGGCACCCTGTTCAGATGCCTTAAGGGAACAATGAGGACCACAGCCTGTGAAATTGTGTGATGGAGCACATTTGTCCAACCAGACAAATTCTTGAATAATTCTATCAAGTCACCAGGAGCTTTCCCATCATCTGTGGCAATTTTCCACCATCAATGCATTTGCCTCTTTGCATGTGAGTAAACAGTCAAAGCACAGTTCTGCCTCTGGTAGTCAACCCCATGTGCATGGAACAGGGAAATAAAAACAGCAGTTTTTCTCTGTTCCAGGCTGAATTTGCTCTTTAGACAGTAGACAGGGTGACATCAGAGCTCTGCAGTGACCTGCCTGTGCTGCTGAGGAAGAGATGTGTCTGCTTCAAGGGAAGCTTCTTCTGCTGACCCTGTGACACCCCCAACAGCTCAGTGCTCACCATTACCAACCATCTGCCCTGTAACACTTGGCTACCTGTTCATAACTCTGGCTCCAATTTCTATGTATCTATAACAACTTCTCTTTATTTTTCTTTTTTTTCCCTGGCAAAATCTACCCCTTACAAAGCAGGAGGGAAGCTGAAGTTTGTTCCATCAGAAAGCAAGTCAGTTTCAATTCAAAAAATCAGAAGGGGTCTTCAGCGGTCAAAGGGTCAGTTTTTCCTTTTTCTTTTTTTTTTTTTTTTTCAGGAAGGGTTTGATAGTGAATAATTGGAAGAGGGAAAAAAATCACCTCAGGTTGTATATTGCCACTTCCTCTTGCATCGTGGTTAATGCAAACCTTTGATTAGCCTGCTGAAGAGACCACACATTCAATAATTTGAAGCAAAAGGTTAATGGTGTTATTACAACTATTATCCCTTTTAAAATCATTATCCTCTTGTTTTTTATGTCTATATTACCTTCACCTTTCTATGAACCCACTTTACCAGCTGTTTCCCTCCGTCATAAAGTTTGCTGAACATCATCCCAGGAATAGGATAAATGCCATGTTTTATCAATCAAGCCTAAGGGAATTCTCAGCTTCTCATAACCCAAACTGTAAAGGAAGATTATTACAAAGTTTCTATTTTGATTTTTAAATTGGCCATGAGTGAAATACATGCTTAATGTCAAGGTGCACAATGTTGCAGTTATGACACCATTTTTCTTGGGAAGTTCTACGCATCAGCAAAGTATGACAACTGAAGACTTAGAAGCAACTAATCAATTATCATAAATTTTAAAAAGGTTCTTCACTTGAAGGACAAATAGTCTCTAGCAAAATATACAGAATACTTAAAACAAAGATAATGAAAACATGATGGAGGTGATAACCAGCCCCATTTCTAAAGCATCTTCCCAACTCAGCACCAAAATCCTACTGACTTTCAGGCAGACTTTTATCCCTCAATGTGGAAAATGTGAATTAACTTCCTAAAAATTTTAGAGCGAGATTGATTGATTTTTGATTGATGGCAGTGTCTCAAATATATCTAAAAATTGCCTAACTTCAGTCTCCTTAAGTCAGTTGCTCCCTCAGCATGTGAACTAAACCTTTGCTCTCTGTAAGTAACTTCCTGGTGCAGCTGTTTCACAGTTGGGATCTCCTGTCTTATCCATTTCTCCATTTTTCAGATCCTGTGGATGCCAACAGTCAGTGTCCCCATGAGTTACACTCCAAGCCTGGGTTGGAACACTGGGCCTGGAAGAACTTGTATAAACAGAAGAAATTTCCAGTGAACCCAATTAAGTTTAAAAAACAAAATGTGGAGGGAAATGAAAGGCCTTAAAACAATCAAATTTTGTAAGTGCTCAGACTTCATTATGCCAAATAAAATTATCACACTCTTCCTGGAATTTGAAAAGAATCTGTTAATGATAATGCCTCTACATGAAAATACATTCTTTGCAGAATGGCAGCAGTGCAGCATTTACTGATCTCTTAGTAAAATAAATGAAGAGCTCTGTGATTGCGTCCTTTGAACACAGGAAAATACAGGTAGTGCATACTAATGTTTTCCAACCCTAGTGTCTATCAGAGAAAAGCTGTGATCTCTGCAGATATTTAGGCAGAACAAAATGTAGGCTCTGCCTATGCCATTTTTATAATCATGGATGCACAGCAGTAGTTAATGCCTGTATAACTTAGATCATTGGTGGCAGCACAAGTAAGATATTTTCTTTTTCTCTTTTTACAATTTGGAACATTTTTGCTACCAACTTCTGAGTAGTAATTCATGATGAAGAAAGGGGGAAATTTCTCACATGAAAGATGTAATAAGAAGCAAATTCCTACCACAAAAGTCCTGTGACTGACATGGTCTTGTCATTATCATTGAAAATAATCTTCTGGTGTGCTATAATGACAAGAGGATGTGTAATGTTATTCTGATACAAGAAAAGCCTGTGTACATTCATTGATCCAAAGAATTCTAATTCACCCTGCAGAGGAAGATAAGAATCACAACAGCAGGCAGTTAAAAGTCCATCTAGCCCCATATGCTGGCTCTGACAATGCCTAATATTTCATAATTCAGAAGAAACTGTAAAAATAGCTGCTCCATTGTGTGCATGTCTAAAAATGAACAGTATTAACGGTGTCTTCTTATCTCTCAGGCTTTTTACAGCCAGATGACCACTGGTGGCTTCCACAACAACAGTTACCATGGCAAGTGAGTTTGATGTGTTCTTTTTTCTTTCATACATTTATATTTATGCATACATGTATAGGAGCAGGGCTATAACACACTGATGCATTCCATAACTGAAATTATAAAGTCCTAATATTTTCTTACATCTAAGGATATGTTGTATACTTTACTTCAAAAGGAAATACAGGTTTAATGAGCCATGACAAGTTCAGTTTTTCATTTCGGTTTTAACCACAGTTTGAACTGGTT
Source organism: Toxostoma redivivum (assembly GCA_013397375.1). Taxonomy (NCBI): domain Eukaryota; kingdom Metazoa; phylum Chordata; class Aves; order Passeriformes; family Mimidae; genus Toxostoma; species Toxostoma redivivum. The sequence continues at coordinate 1,471,098 of VXBI01013213.1, read as the reverse complement.
ACTGAAACACTTCTCCAAGAAACATTGAAATATTTTTAAGTGTGGTTAAACCACTGTTTTAAAAAGTCACCAGTTTAAGCACAGACTCCTGGGTTTTTGGAAATGGGCCTCATGATATGAGGAATAAAAGATTCCAGTTCTTCAGCTTATCAAAGGAAAGATTAAGAGGGTGATAACTCTTGACAAACATCTAGAAAAATCCTGTAAAGGGAATCATTCAATAAAGTAGCAAAAACAAATTTCCTATTTAGAAAACAGTAATTTCCTTGAATAAAGACACCATTGCCTTAAGGTAAGATGAAAAGCAACAGTAGAGACTAGAGAATATGTTGCCATATCTTGGCACCTTTATGGCAAGATTCCATACCTTTCTAGGATGCTCTGCTTCAGTGTTTGTGAGAGCCTTTGCTTGTAGGCATGTGAAGGGGGAGCAAGACATGACTCAAAAAGTCCTGGTCTCCACAAAGCCAATGAAAAGAGATTCAGTTTCACTTCCACCGTGGGACATGCTCATGGAAGGTACAGTTCTACCCTAAAACAATCCTTATAAAACAGATTCCATGCCTTGCAGTGCCAGCTGTTTACCCATAAATGTGAGAGAATTTCTTTCCCCCCCAGATGTGTCAGCACAGTTCACAGTTCCATCACTGGGGGTTTTCCATCTCCCTCCAAAGCACTGGAGCCAGGAGTTCTATGTCCTCTCTTGGACACTGAGAATTTCCTTGGTTGATCCAATGACATGCCTTGCTTATGGGTCCAAGGTTATTCTGGTCATCAAATTTCAGGGAAAGGTTGCTACAAAGTTGGATTATTTTGGGGTAGCCACACTTTTCTGCCTTCTGCCATCCAGGGTTAATTTCTCTCTCCACACTCCCCACCAGTGACAGTGCCCTGCTTTACTTGTTCCCCTTCTGTGCTAAGCACTGCTTATAATGGCTAAAATATTGTCTTGGGGTTTAAGCTTAAGAAAAAGCATGCAAGGAAATCTTGTAGTTGTAGTAGCAGCTTGTGATCCTGGGTTAGCTTGACTAGATGGTCCTAACTAAGCAGTTACTATGAAACTCCAAACCCTCCCACAGTGATATGAGGAAAGAGATTCCATGTCCTGCAATAAGTTTGGCCACTCAGTCACAGGAGGTCCAGTATTTGAATGCATTTGTACAACTTCCCTAACATCACCCTTTCTCTCATAATATCCCAGAATTGGACATCAGACTGGAGTACCTGACAACACACAGATCATAAGGACAGAATCACACTGTGTCTACATCTCAAATCATGCTGAAATAGCAGTAAAAGCCAAATAGCTCTGTTCCAAGTAAAAGCACACATTTCCATCAGCAAAGCTCCACTGTTGATCCTAAGCTGCTCCCTGTCCTGCCCATCACTCATGTTATCTCAGGCTGCTGACTCCACTTTCCATCCATTGTAGCTCTTCCTCTACATTCCCTTTTGGAATAAAGCATTCCATTATCTCCATTTTCTGCTGAGGTAATACCTCTCCTAAGCCTGGGCAACAACAACAGCCCAGGTTGTGAAAAAAAGGCTTCATGTGGAGCACCTCTGCATCTGCAATTGCTGTGTTGCTGAACCATGTCACAAAGGTGATGGCTTCACCCAGATGCTTCCAGTAAATATTTCACCCGGAACAATCTTTACAAATATTCTGGATATGCCACCTGCATTTTCTCAGAGTTATGATCCACGTCATTTCTTGGTGTGAACTCTTAAGGCTGAAGTGGCACCACAAGGCTCACATTCCTGTTTACAGGAATGTTCTGCCAAAAGGTGAGTTCAGATCTAGGCATGCATTTCCCTTCAGTGTGAGGTTTCCTGGTATGAGATTCAGGTTCATCAGAAGTTCAAATTTTTTTCAGTTTAAATTTTTTCAAAAAAGCGCTTCACAAAGACCTCAAACCCTCAAATTACAGCCCATACAAGGAACCAGCTAAAGCAGCACATAACTAAGAACGCAAACAAGTCTGTTAATTCCCCTTTTCCTTTCTGGCTTCATTCCCTTGAGCTGGAACACCAAACCACGATTCCCACATGAATAATGCAGCAGCTGTTTAAGAGTTGATTCAACAACAGAAATTTGTATCCTCTCTCCATGTCAGATACTTACAGGAATATTCCTGACCACCTTGCTTTGAAGTCACTGAAATGCAGAGGGGTACATGATACAATTGTAGGAAGCTCTTCCTCCAGAGGAGCACTTCCAGGGGGCCACTCTAATTGTGCAGGAGCCACAACCCCAGTAAATCTTTCTGTCCTCAGGGGACAGCAGAATGAAGAGATGTTCTAACCACATCCATTATTCTTCTCTACTCACGCTCCTTGCAAAACCTAAAGCAGCTGTAACATCCAAAACCACCCTGGAGCAGTCCTCTGCTGCCCAGCTAAGGGCTGGATTTAGATCACTTTTATGTGCAGGAACGGGCTGTAACAGATCCTGCACTCTGAATCACTATATAAATATTTAAGTAAACAACAGGTCACTCAAGTGTTTTCTTTAGTAGTGCATGAAATAACACGATGGTCCATCACGTGCTGGGATGCAATCCCAGAGCACTGGGGACATTTATCCTGTGAGCCTGCTTGGAGCTGCCACCTCATGAGGTGACAGAGAAGGTCCTGGCTCTGTGCTGCCACTGGAAGTAGAAAGGATCCCCTGCAGTTTGTACCACCACCTTTCCCTCTGCCCCAGCCTCTTGAGGCAGGGATGAGACACATCTCTCCCAGCACTCAGAAAGTAAGGATGGGATGTGTGGCAGTTCTGTAAGCCAATGACTCAGTGCACGAGCCTTGATGGTTTGGTTCGCTGTCATCAGCTTCATGCAACCTACTCAGTCCTTCCTCAGCCTCAGATTTCTACATGGGCTCCCCTACTCTCATTTGTGGTTTTCCATTTTCCAGACATAACCTTGAATTCAGATTGGTCTTTCGGCCTTCAAAGCAATTGTGCTTTGTCAAACCGGGCTGTGTGAACCAACATCTGCCCAGATAAAACCCTCAGATTAGTGGGAAAGTATCTCAGAATTTTCTTTTCTCAATGTACCACATACAGCACAACCCTTAAAAACATCCATCCTGGTGATTTACACACTGGCTGTAGCAACATATCACACTAGCTGGGCAGCATCCCTTAGAAAAGCATCTTTGGCGGCTCTCATTCTCCTCTCTGTAAATGTCACTTAATTGTCTAAGAAAAATTTGGCTGACCTTTCAATTACTGGTAATAGAATAAAAGCAATAAAAGACTGTCCATGACAGCAAGTATCACCAGCATCCATTCGCTGCCTTCTCGTGCTGATTGGGAGGCCAGGGAGAATTCATGCTCCACTCAGGGCTGCATTTCTGGCACAGGGCTGATAAAGGAACTCGTTGGTAAAAGGCCAGGAACTAGGGAAAGAAAGGAATTGTCTCTCATCCCTCCCTGTCCTGACTCCATAAACAACTCCAGAATGAGGATTTCTGGGTATCTGGGAAAAAAAGGGACCTTATATTCTGAGGGCTTTTGTGGAACTCCAGAGCCTGTAATATCTACTTTGAGGGGTAAACTGCTTTCAGCCAACTGCTTCCTAACATATGTGAGAACCACTGAGACAGCTGAAATTCCTTGCAGATAAAGGACGAGTTAAATGGACAAATCCCCCCTCCCATGCAGAAAAGTCAGGATGGGGTTTGCACACTGTTCACTCACACACATCCTGGCTCATGGCTCTTCCACTGAACTCAGACACTGGGGGTTTGTCCCTTGTGTTTGGTACTGGCTAAGAAAGATGCTTGAATGGATGTTATAGCACAACAATCTCAAATAAGAACTCCAACTTGTAAATTAGCTGTTAGCAGCTCTTGGGACTTCCCCAAGTCCTCCTCCAGTAGCAGAAATAGCTGTTCACTCTCTAAACTGCCAGGCTATTAAGAACAGAAAGGCTTAGCTGGCAAACTCCTGATGCCTGACTCATGATGAAGAGCTGTGTCTCAGCTCCCACTGAGCAGGAAGAGGACAGCAAATACTCATCAAGTTTTTCACTTCCTTCCCAGTTACTGCTTGGATTCTTGGAAAACAGAAACCTTCTTGGCATGAGAAGCTGTTACTGAGACCATTCCTTATCTTATATCTTCCATAAAAAAAAAAGGTTATTTACATATTGTCTGTCCATCCCATTGTGGAAAGTTGGAATCAATTTCATACTTTCCAAAACTCTCCTGAAAGGTTCAAGCCCTGATAGCCCTATTTTCAACATGTGCACTGAAATGAGTTAAAATATAATTACTGCATGTAGAAACTATCCATCTAAATTTAGTGACCTGACCACAGCAGTCCAAATTAACCAGCAGAGAAAAGATATTACCAGCTACTGTAGGAAGATGTTCTCCTACTTCCTTTCCCTTCATGATGAGTCTGTGATTATTGCTAGAGCTGTTCACAGCTTTGTGACTAGTCTCCACTGAGACCTTTCTTTGTGTATTCTTTACTCATACAAGCTTATTTTTGCATTATCTAAGTTGTTCAGGCAGCTCTTTCTTACACAGTCCTGAATAAAGCAGCAAAATGAGTGGAATGAAAATATAATTAAGCATGTTAATATATCTCTTGCTCTTTCACACCTACTCCCACACTCAGATAACCAGTCACACACAAACACCCACACTGTGAGTGTTCATCTCCTCTTCCTTCCTTCTGGCTTGCCAGAGACTAAAATAATGTGGTGGTTTCCACCATTCATGCTACAACATCACTGTGTGAGTCAGTTAAAATGCCTCAAACACCAGAAAGATGGGTAGATGAGAAAACCAAACTCCATGATAATTATAACAAGTCCTAGTTTTTGATTCTTGCTGGGAAAAAAACCCAAACATATATATATATAAAGGGCAAACAAACATCTGGAACAAGTATCACCTGACTGTGACAGAATATGCCTATTAACTGTGTCCTCTACAGGCTAATTGCTCGAGTTACTGAAGCCTCCCAGCTCTCTCTAATTCTGGGTAATGTTTTGTTTCATAAGCAATTTTCCATGTTTATTCATTTCCCTATCTAGCTCATTTGCACTTGCAAAGAATGAAAAGGAGGCAATGTCTGAGTGATTGCATAAACCCATAAGAGAATTAATTACTTTTATACAGGATCTAATTCATGTAGGAAAAAGGGAGTTGGGGGTTTTGATTTTTTTTCCTCTGTATCATACTCTCAAAATCAATCTGCACTCACACATATTGTACCTAATGAAATTCATCAAATAAGCAAATATTCAGTCTGTACATCCAAGCACGGTCTCTTGGCTGACTACAAAACTAACCTGATACTTGTCCACGTGAAAAACTGCATACAAGGAAAAAATTGATGCAAAACTAGCCACGTATGAGTTTGAATTTCAAAAAATACCAAAATCGCACAATTTTATACACCACAATTTCCAACTACAACGCAACATTTGCAGTTTCTGTAAAGAATTCTTTCAAATGCACAAAGAGATGTGACTAGCTAACAATTCTTTAAATATTCAACCAACCATCATCATAACAGAGTTATTTTCTTTACATAATTCTCATCTCATCACGAGCTGGAGAAGGCATGGCCAAAGGTTGAAATAAAGTCCACGAGTTCACCCCATCTGTAAGCACATTCCTTCTCCCCAAGTCACTGTTGATTAACACGGACATGTGTATGAACCTGTAGCCAACAAAAGGTGTTCCACAGGCCTACCTAGCTCTTGGCAAGCTCCTCACAGAAGGAACTCTCAACACAAGGCTACATTTCATGGGACACACACGAGTTCCTGAGAAAACTTGGATTTATCTCATTCGTTATTTATTTAAAAGCCAAGGCTCTGTGTGCCGAAGACAAGTTTTGCTAATTTCAGTAATTAACTGAGTCAGCTGGGAAGCTGGTGAAGCACCAGGCTGGCGTTTTGCAGCGCCCCAGAGGGATGGAGGAATGCAGGAAGATGCCGCTGTCAGAAGCTTCAAGCAGGGAGGTGACTCGGAGCGGGAAATGACTCCTCCATCACCCGTGGAAATAAATGACAGCACATCATCCATCACCGCACACACCTCCTGGAGGATGCCCTGCTGCCATCACACAACACGGCAAGGCCAAGAACAGCGTTAATTGCACTATGTGTCCGGTAGAATCAAACCATTTTGGTTCGCAGCATTCCTTGGGTTGGCTGGACGTGGGCGCGGAGCTGTCGCAGCCTCAGCGCTGGGGCAATGATGATTCTGGCCGTGCCCACCCATCGACCCAGACACATTCACCGCTCTCCCACTGCCTGTTGGGGTTTTCCTGAGCTTCTGCGTCTAAACATAACAGCATTGCATTTATTGTTTACTCTATCTCCCAAGTGTTACCTACGGATGATGTGCTCAGGTGTGACAGTACGCAGCAGGGCGCACACATTTCGCTGCCCAGGTACAAAGCGGGGTTGTAAGAGCAACTTCTTGAACCAGAGCGCTTCTTGCTCTACAAACGCACAATATCTGTGTGGACACGAGCTTTCCACGCTGTCCAGGGTGGTTTATTTACAGCTAAACCCCTTCACCTCGTGCTCTTCAGTGGGGCGAAAAATGGCTTCACACTGGTAGGTGACCTCCAGGCAAAGCAGGGAGGGAACAGCAGGACCACATCGTTTTTCCATTATTTATTTAATAGTCCCAGCCAGCCCGGCTGCCAGCGGGAGAGGCTGAGACCGACCCAACACCGCGTTGCCTCTCTCTCTCCCGTGGCAGCACTCGAGGGACACCGAGACACAAGGTTCCCCTTCAGCAAGGGGTCACCAAGGGCACAGCGCTGGGCTGGGGGCAGTGAGCAGGGGAGGAGGCAAAGCGAGCACAGAATCCCCAAGCCACTGCCGCCGGGGGACCCGTCATGGAGGGGGAGCGCGGGGCCGAGGGGCGTGAGGGGCTGAGGGAGGCGAGG